>JAJOOS010003861.1:0-26129 GCA_029582725.1 Solanum chiquidenum
ATTATGATGATGATGATGATTAAATTAAATATACATATAGATTGTAGATGATAAATATTATTAAATTAGTTATTTTAGTTAGGAATTAATCTAAGGAAGTGTAAAAGTAATTAATATTTTTATTAAAATGATACAATTTAATATTTAAATTAAATAATTAAATATTTTTATAACATTTTAATTTATAGTAGGGGTAAAATCGTAATTCAACTTTTAACTTTATTTATATGATTGAAGAACTTAAAATATATAATTTTTAATTCTTTTAATTACACCTCCTTACTTTCTCTTTTTCATATGAACTAATTTGAAAAAGATTGAGAGAAAGTTGTAGCAGAAGAAGTTGGATATTTTGTTTCGATCTTTTTAGAATGTTCATTGAATTTTTAGAAAGTTGATAGTGATTATATATCGAAATACAAATTGATTTGAGAGGGTAACGAGGTTTTGGTGGAATGTTTCAATTGATCAATTCAAACGAAATAGCGAAATTGTGAACATTACTAGTAATTTTCAAAGTCAATATCAATCTTCTATTCTCAAGCTTTTGTATTAAGAATCCTCATGAAATATATTATTCATCTCTGAATTCTTTCTAATTTATCAACCTTTTTAATTGCATCTTACAATAATAACTTGCAAAATATAAGTGTCACTAACTCATGTTAACAAATAAAAAACTAATTAAAGAGTTTTGTATTGATTTAAACAAGTTGTTCACATTTAACAATTTTTTTTCTTCAAGTTCACATTTAACATTTGTCTAATAAAAAAAGATCACTAAAGATTAATTATTTTAGTATTAATATTTTAACTTTTTATCATCACGCAAAGCGCAAATGAATACACTAGTTATAACGAATAGCTCTTAATTTCTCGTTTAAATTTCGCCAAATCCATAATTGGCCCCTTAAAAGAGTTGAAACGGCTAATCATTTGACACAACATTTGCCTATTGAGCTGTAATGACTTGTTAATTTTAATACATAAATGCATGTTTCTTGCCATGATAATTAGATATAGGAAAAAACGATAAATATATCCCCGAACTATCATAAATGATACGTCAATACCCTTCGTTTTACTTTTGGGTTGTGTATATCCTTACCGTCAATATTCCGGAACGTATATACCATTAGGATAGACGGAAGGACACGTGTCATAATCTTAAAGGTCTAGCCAAATTTAATTTATTTTTTACCCACAATTAAAAAAATCCACCCATTTTTCATAATTTCAACCCATCCATAACCCGGTCAAAAACCCTCTTCTTCTTCCCCAATCTAACCTAACTAAACACCCACTCATGTCAGTTCTCTCACAAATTAATTCTTTTTCTTCTAGTCATTTGATCCCCGCACATAACATATGAGAAACACACCATCTGATTTTACATTTCTTATTCGGTGTTAGCATAGCTGTCGTGCACCTTGTCAGCACAAACAAGTTGTGGGCTGCTTCATTCTCTAGTTTCTGTTCAATCATGGTGCTTGTTCTCTGTTCCTAGAGGCATGAAAAGTTGGATATGCAATAAAAGTTAGGAAAATATCAAAAGTTGTGAAAAGTTAAAAGTGGCTTTCTGATGGATTGAATGTGGGGAAGAGATTATAATGACCTGATCCCTTCGTTATAGATCCAATGGGGAAAGAATTGGGGATCGAAAAATTTTGATTAGTGACTTGAAAATTCCTAGCTGAGTCCAGATTTGGACGAAATATGAATCAGTGAGGTATAGGGAAATCTGGTAATGCATGGGGGGGGGATCTAATTATGAATTTAATCACATGAGTAGATAGCTAAGACGTTAAGAAACCTGTATGACTTTACAGAATCGATTTCGGGCGAGTAGAACTCCCGAAACTGACCTTAGTGTGAACATGTAGTTTTTGAATGTCATGAGTTGAAGGTGTGTTGTGAAATGAGGGTTTGGAACTCAAATTCCGACTCTCTGTCTCTGTGCAAGACGTCAGGGCGGGGCCACTGTGACGGGATGGGGTCCGTCGTAGTGGTCCAGTAGCGAATTAAGTCGGGATTAAACCCCAAAATGTTATTTTCTGCAAGTTTCATTCTTGAGAACTAAGAGACGACCCAGGGATATTTCTTGAAGGTTTTCCACCTCTTCTAGCACTAAAGGTAAGCATTTTACTCCCCTAATCCATTTTTCGATCAATAGAACTTAGATTCTTGGGTAATTATTATTGAGGGAAGGTTTAGATCTACAATTAATGATGAAAAAAGCCCTAAATTGGGGATTTGGATCATGGGTTGGTCTTTGGTTATTGGGTTTTGCTATAATCCAGATAATTAGAACTTTAATTATTGATCCTTGCGTGTATTAATTGTTTGTAGAGCTACAACAAGCGGAAAGAATTCGGAAAGGGAAGATTCAAGTGCCTTGGGGGATTCAAGCTTGGTTTCGAGGTAGGTGATGGTTTGATTTCATGTTTTGCGTGATGTATGTTGGTAATTTCTTCATTGTAATGCATGCATGTATGTGAATGAAGCCTTGTTGATCAAACCTAATTAAATGAGTATGAATGAACAAAGGTATGCCATGATTTAACACTTGATTGTATGATTATGAGTATGTACATATGAGTGTAATTGTGATTGTAGTTGTGTTGAATGGATCGGGTGTCACGTTCCGACACACTAATTGGGATCGGATGTCACGTTTTGACACTTATATTGGAGCGGGTGTCACGTTTCGACACACTAATTGGGATAGGGTGTCATGTTCTGACACACTAACAGTTTGGGTATGAGTTCCATGAGAGGACCATTGAATTGTCATATCTACTTATTGTTAAGAATCTGTAATTGTACATTGCTCCTGAAATGATAACCAATGTGTATTTATGTTCTCTACATGTCATGTTTACTATGGTGTGACTGCTTATGTATATTTCGCTTACTGGAACAGCCGCGTGATCCTACCACTACACTATGGTTATGTACTGATACTGCACTTGCTCGTTATTTGTTAAGTATAGGGCATCTTCAGGCGGCTATAGACCACACCTAGGAGATCAGTGATCAAGATCGAATTCAAGGGTGAGCCTGTTCTTCCAGGCTGCCATGAGTTCTCATTCTGCTTAGTCCATTCTCTTCGGACTTAGACTAGTTCTTTAGATATTTGTTATATTTTTAGCTTTCGGGGTTGTACCCCTATTCCTTAGACTTGTGGATTGTTAGAGTTTTGGTACATTGACTTTCAGGTTCTAGGGGTTGTTTTCCGTAATTGTTTTGGTAATGGTTTATTTAACTTTTGGAGTTTATGGGAACTTCAAGTTTCTTTAGACATTTAAACTTGCTTCTGTATCTTTAAATATTCTAGTTTTCATTAAGTTGTGTAGTTGTGTTGTAGTAATGCTTCTCCCACTGGAGGGTTAGTGTGGTGCCACTCACGACGGTCTGGGTCGTGAAAAAATTGGTATCAAAGCCCTAGGTTTGTTGATCTTGGTATACCAAAACGAGTCTAGTAGAGTCTTGGGGAACGGTACAGAGACATCTGTACTTTTATTCGAGACTATATGACTTTAGGAAATCTCTCTGTTTTCTCTTGTCACCTTTCGTGCTATAACTTGATTCCAATTGGTATCTGGTGATCCAAATTGGTATCTAATCTCCTTCACTCTTCTATCCGCAGATGGTTAACACTCCCTTCAAGGGGGTCAGGCATGTAGCTCATGTCAATGAGCCCACTGAAGAGTCTGCAGTAAGAGGCCGTGGTCGAGGCATGGTAGAGGCGCGGAGGAAGGGTAGCACCCGCTACGGGTGGAGCTCCGGTTGAGAATTCTCCCAGAAATGAGGTTTCTCCTGCGCATCAGGAAGAGGTAGAAGAGAATGTAGAGATCGAGAATGAAGAGGATGTTGGACAAGAGGAAGAGGTGCAGGCTGAGACTACATGTATTCCTCCCTTGGACCTAATGTTAGCTCAACAGATTATGACTTTCCTGAAAGGAATGGTTGGTCCTGGAGTTCTTCCCACAGTTCAAGCAACTCAAACTCCTGCCAACCCCCCTATTTCTGTTACTGTCCCCAATTTGGGTGGAACTGTAGGCACTGATGCCTTTTTTCGTCCCTTATTGGGTCCTGTGATGACTGGTAATGAGCATGAAATGTTGACTAAGTTTCTGAAATTGAAGCCTCATGTGTTCCATGGTTCTAAGAGTGAGGACACGTATGAGTTGATCTTGGATTGTTATGAGAGGTTGCATAAGTTGGGTATTGTCCATCAACATGGAGTAAAGTTTGTGACTTTCCAGCTTCAGGGTGAGGTTAAGCAGTGGTGGAGAACATATGTGGAATGCAGATCTTCAACTTTATCCCCACTCACTTGGACACAGTTTCATGCTCTGTTTTTGGAAAAGTATGTTCCCCGGACCTTGAGAGATCGCAAGAAAGATGAGTTTCATGGCTTTGGGGCAAGGTTGTTTGGCATATTTGGCTTATATTCGGGATGTTGAGGTTGAGCCTCCCTCTATTGAGTCTATTCATGTGGTGTCAGAATTTAGAAAAGTGTTTCCTACTGATTTGCCTGGTATGCCTCCGGATAGAGATATAGATTTCTACATTGATTTGGAACCTGGTACCCGCCCCATCTCCATTCCTCTTTATCGCATGGCTCCAGCAGAGTTGAGAGATCTTAAGGCTCAAATTGAGAAACTTCGTAATAAGGGCTTCATCTGTCCTAGTGCTTCCCTGTGGGGTGGTCCTATTTTGTTTGTTAAGAAGAATGATGGTAGTATGAGAAAGTGCATAGACTACCGGTAGTTGAATATGGTCACCATTCGAAATAAGTATTCGTTCCCTTAGATAGATGATCTTTTTGAAGTTGCAGAGTGCGTCAGTTTTCTCTAAGATTGATCTAAGGTCTGGTTACCATCAGTTAAAGATTAGGCCTGAGGATGTACCAAAGACGACATTCAGGACCCACTATGGGCACTATGAGTATTTAGTAATGTCATTTGGGTGGACAAATTCTCCAACAACTTTCATGAGTTTGATGAATGGTGTGTTCAAACCATTCCTGGATTCTTTTGTGATTGTCTTTATTGATGACATTTTGGTCTATTCAAAGAGTAAGGAAGAACATGTCGACCATCTTCATATTGTTCTGGGTGTTCTTGGGAGACAAAAATTGTATGCTAAATTCTCTAAGTATGAGTTCTGGTTGACTTCAGTTGCCTTTTTGGGGCATATAGTTTCAAGGGAAAGGGTAATGGTAGATCCCCAAAAGATTGAAGTGGTTAAGAATTGGGTCCGGCCTAGCTCTGTGACTGAAGTTAGGAGTTTTGTGGGGCTCACTAGCTACTATCGTCGGTTTGTGAAGAATTTTGCTTCTATCGCCACACATTTGACAAGGTTGACCAAAATGGAGGTACCTTTCGAGTGGACTGACAAGTGTGAAGAGAGCTTTCAAAAGCTCAAGACTCTTCTGACTACAACACCTATTTTGGGACTACCGGTGGAAGGTAAGGATTTTATTGTTTATTGTGACGCTTCACATTCGAGTTTGGGTGCTGTGTTGATGCAGGATAAGAATGCTATAGCTTATGCATCGCGACAGTTGAAGGTGCATGAGAGGAATTACCTAACACATGATTTAGAGTTGACAGCGGTAGTGTTTGCACTTAAGATCAGGCGGCATTACCTTTATGGTGTCAAGTGTGAAGTGTTTGCTGATCATCGTAATCTACAACATGTATTCAATCAAAATGACCTAAATCTGAGACAATAAAGGTGGCTAGAGTTACTCAAGGATTATGATGTGACCATCCAGTATCATCCGAGTAAGGCTAATGTAGTGGCGAACGCACTAAGCCGGAAAGCGGTGAGTATGGGTAGTCTAGCTTGCTTGAGTGTATCCAAGCGACCTTTGGATAAGTAAATTCAAACCTTGGAATCTAAGTTCATGCAGTTGGGCATCTCAGAAAAAGGTAGGGTGTTAGCCAGCATTGAGGTGAGGGCCACATTCGTTGAGGAAATCAAGGCCAAACAGTTTAAGGAGGACGGTTAGAATGAGCTCAGAAAGAAGACAGTGTCTGGAAAGGCACAAGATGCGATTTTAGATGCACGGGGTGTGCTCAGTTTCAAATGAAGGATTTGCGTTCCTCAAGTAGATAACTTAATTCAGAGATTGTTGACAGAATTCCATGGTTTGCGGTATTCTATTCATCCGGGTGTGACCAAGATGTACCGAGACTTGAAACGACTTTATTGGTGGCCTGGTATGAAGAAAGACATAGCTGAGTTTGTAGTTAAGTGCCAAAACTGTCAGCAGGTAAAGTATGAGCATCAAAGGCCTACAGGTTTTCTTCAGAGAATGCCAATTTCGGAATGGAAGTGGGAAATGATAGCTATGGATTTTGTGGTTGGTCTCCCCAAGACTTTGGGGAAGATTGATTATTTTTGGGTAGTGGTTGACATATTGACTAAGTCAGCCCATTTCATTCCAGTCAGAATAGACTATAATGCTCAGCAGTTGGCTAAGGTTTATGTGAAAGAGATAGTGAGGCTGCAAGGGGTGCCCCTTTCTATCATCTCAGACCGTGGTACGCAGTTCACATCCAAGTTTTGGAGAAAATTACATGACGAATTGGGCACTCAACTCACTTTTAGCACAACCTTTCATCCTCAAACGGACGGGCAGTCAGAGAGGAGTATTCAAGTATTAGAGGACATGTTGAGGGCATGTGTGATTTACTTTGGAGGACATTGGGATAAGTTATTGTCGTTGTATGAGTTCTCCTATAATAACAGTTACCACTCCAGCATAGACATGGCACCGTTCGAGGCACTTTATGGGAAGGGATGTAGATCACCCATAGATGGTTTGACGCTGGAAATGTGAAACCTTTGGGGGTTGCTCAGGACAAGGTAAGAAACATCCAAGCTAAGCTTCTAGCAGCCCAAAGTCGACAGAAAAATTGTGCAGACCATAAGGTAAGAGACATGGCATTTCAGACTGGTGAGAAAGTTATCCTTAAAGTGTCACCCATGAAAGGGGTGATGAGATTCGGCAAGAAGGGCAAGCTTAGTCCTCGATACATTGGACCATTTAAAATTCTTGGCTGTGTAGGGCCAGTGGCTTATAGATTGGCTTTACTACCTAGCTTATCTGGAGTTCACCAGTGTTTCATGTGCCCATGTTGAAAAAGTATCATGGGGACGGAGATTACATGATAAAGTGGGACTCAGTGTTGTTAGACAAAAACCTTCAGCATGAAGAGGAACCGATTACTATTCTTGATCGTGATGTCCGAAAGCTGAGGACCAAAGAGATTAAGTCCGTGAAAGTTCAATGGAAGCATCGTCCACTTGAGGAAGCTACTTGGAAAACCGAGAAGGACATGTGAGACAAGTATCTCCAGTTGTTCAGTGATTCAGGTACTACTTTACCCTTACTTTAGCTAGTCTTTCCTAGTTTATCACTCGGGGACGGGTGATGGGTAAATTGGTATCTATTGTAAATACTTGATCCCGTCGTTATGGAAAAGGCAATGGGGAAAGAATTGGGGACAAAAAACTTTTGAGTAGTGACTTCAAAATTCCTAGCCTAGTCCAGATTTGGACGAAATCTGAGTCAGTGAGGTCTAGGAGAATCTAGTAATACATGGGGGATCTAATTATGAATTTGATCACATGAGTAGATAGCTAGGCGGTTAAGGAACCCGCACGACTTTACGGAATAGAATTCAAGTGAGTAAAACTCCCGAAACTGACCTTAGCGTGAACGAGTAGTTTTTGAATGACATGAGTTGAAGGTGTGTTGTGAAATGGGGGTTTGGAACTCAAATTCTGACTCTCTGCCTCCGCGCAAGCCGCTAGGGAGAGATTTATTCCGCCATGGCGGGATCGGGTCCGCCGTAGTGGCCCAGTCGCGAATTAAGTCGGGATTAAACCTTAAAAATATTATTTTCTGCAAGTTTCATTCTTGAGAGCTAAGAAACGACCCAGGGATATTTCTTGAAGGTTTTCCACCTCTTCTAGCACTAAAGGTAAGGATTTTACTCCCCTAATCCATTTTTCGATCCGTAGAACTTAGATTCTTGGGTAATTATTATTGGCGGAAGGTTTTGATCTGAAGTTAATGGTGGAAAAGCCCTAAATTGGGGATTTGGATCATGGGTTGGTCTTGGGTTATTGGGTTTGCCATAATCTGTATAATTAGACCTTTAATTGTTGATCCTTGCGTATATTAATTATTTGTAGACCTAGAACAAGCGGAAATAATTCGGAAAGAGAAGATCCAAGTGCCTTAGGGGATTCAAGCTTGGTTTCGAGGTAGGTGATGGTTTGATTCATGTTTTGCGTGATGTATGTTGGTAATTGCTTCATTGTAATGCATGTATGTATGTGAATGAAGTCTTGTTGATCAAACCTAATGAAATGAGTATGAATGAACAAAGGTATGCCATGATTCAACACTTAATTGTATGATTATGAGTATGTACATATGAGTGTGATTTTGGTAGTGTTGAATGGATTAGGTGTCACGTTTCGACACACTAATTGGGATCAGATGTCACATTTCGACACTTATATTGGAGCGCGTGTCACGTTTCGACACACTAATTAGGATCGGGTGTCACGTTCCGGCACACTAACAGTTTGGGTATGGGTTCCATGAGAGGACCATTGAATTGTTATATCTACTTGTTGTTGAGTATGTGTAATTGTACATTGCTCCTGAAATGATAACCAATGTGTATATATGTTCTGTACATGTCATGTTTACTATGTTGTGACTGCTTATGTATGTTTCGCTTACTAGAATAGTCGTGTGATCCTACCAGTACACTGTGGTTGTGTACAGATACTACACTTGCTCGTTCTTTGTTGAGTACAGAGCATCTTCATGTGGCTATTGATAGACCTCAGCTAGGAGATCAGTGATCGAGATTGAATTTAAGGGTGAACCAGTTCTTCCAGGCTGCCATAAGTTCTCATTCTGCTTAATCCATTCTCTTCGGACTTAGACTAGTTCTTTAGATATTTGTTATGTTTTAGATTTTGGGGTTGTACCCCTATTCCTTAAACTTGTAGATTGTTAGAGTTTTGGTACATTGACTTTCAGGTTCTAGGGGTTGTTTTCTGCAATTGTTTTGGTAATGGTTTATTTAACTTTCAGAGTTTATGAGAACTCCAACTTTCTTTAGACATTTAAACCTGCTTCCGTATCTTTAAATGTTCTAGTTTTTATTAAGTTGTGTAGTTGGGTTGTAGTAATGGTTCTCCCACCGGAGGGTTAGTGTGGGTGCCACTCACGACGGTCTTGGTCTTAACAGAGATTAAGACTTGGTGGTTGCTTTATAAGTGAAATTGAATTAAGGGATTTGAGTTTCATCATGTTTTTCCAATTTCATACATTCAAAAACAAAATCTTTATGAGTGATTTCAGCCAAATTAATTGAATATTCTACAAAGATTATTCTGTTGAAGAAGATGAAGAATAAGAAATTGTCCAAAGGGTTTCTTGAAAAAAAATTCTCTTCTTCTTCGTTTGAAATTGTTGCTCAAATCTAAATGTTTGAAATAAGTCTTTGTTGTAGAAGTTAAGAAAAGAGGAATTTGAGAGTTTTGATTGTCTTACCGTAACTTCTCTTTTGATTTTGGGTGCTTTTGGTTACAATTTGGGTTATGTATTATGAGTTAAAATTGTGAAAGATGGGTGGTTTTTTTAAATTATGGGCAAGAACTAAATTAAATTTGGATAGACCGTTAAGATCATGACACGTGTCCCTCCATTTATTCTAAGGGTATATACATTCCAAAATATTAACGGTAAGGGTATACACAACCTAAAAGTATAACGAAGGGTATTGACGTACCATTTATGATAATTCGAAGGTATATTTTTCCTTTTTCCCTTAGATATTTGTTAACTGAATATGTCATAATGCGTTCACGTAAATAAAATTACAATCTAAATTAATTTTAAAATATTCATGCATCGCGCGTGCGAATACTTATACTAATAAAAGACAATATAGTATGTGAATTTCACACACTAAAGCGCCAAGAATAACAAATGGAGAGTGTTTAGCCGCTTTATTAAAAATAACAAAAATCTCACTAGGAATAAGTTCAAATAAGGGGGGGTTAGGTCTTAACTTATTTAATACTAATGAGGTAACAAATCTTTATTATTTAACAAACATGAAGAAAATAGAAGACATAGAAAACTAGGTATTATATGATCATTACAGAGTTTATAATACACTATGATGATATAACAAATAAGGATGTTTAAGTAAAGCAAAATATAACAACCAAGAAAAAAGCTAAGTTATCAACCTCAAACTTTCCTTTACAAATGTTGAATTAGAAAAAAATAGATCGTCCATCTAAAGTTACCTGAAATATTATTATGATGGATACGAAGAGATTGAAGTTTAGCAAACAAACAAAACAATCTAGAACACTCAACTTTTTTTCTATTACTCAAACAAGCATGAAATGCTTGCATATTCGCCCATAAGCCAAATCGCGCGTGCGAATACTTATACTAATAAAAGACAATATAGTATGTGAATTTCACACCCTAAAGCGCCAAGAATAACAAATGGAGAGTGTTTAGTCGCTTTATTAAAAATAACAAAAATCTCACTAGGAATAAGTTCAAATAAGGGGGTTAGGTCTTAACTTATTTAATACTAATGAGGTAACAAATCTTTATTATTTAACAAACATGAAGAAAATAGGAGACATAGAAAACTAGGTATTATATGATCATTATAGAGTTTATAATACACTATGATGATATAACAAATAAGGATGTTTAAGTAAAGCAAAATATAACAACCAAGAAAAAAGCTAAGTTATCAACCTCAAACTTTCCTTTACAAATGTTGAATTAGAAAAAAATAGATCGTCCATCTAAAGTTACCTGAAATATTAGTATGATGAATTACCTGAAATATTATTATGATGGATACAAAGAGATTGAAGTTTAGCAAACAAACAAAACAATCTAGAACACTCAACTTTTTTGCTATTACTCAAACAAGCATGAAATGCTTGCATATTCGCCCATAAGCCAAATCGGATTAGACAGATTATCCTTGTTCATTAACAAGAAATGACTTATTCACAAACTTCATGTGGGGAAAATAATTTCTTTGAATAGAAAAATATTATGTAAGCACTTGCTCGAACGAGTTATTCAAAATGTCACGCAACCATTTATTTGCTGTACTCCAATCAAGCCTAAAAAAATTAATTCCCCATTTCAATTTGTTTATTTGAGTTTTACCAAGGATAAAGAACTAGGTATTCTTGAATCTTGTGATCGTTAACACCAAAGAAATGTGTAACGTACCAAGACACCCTTTAATTTTATAGTTATAAACATGCTCTTAGATTTTGAAATTGAAGAGTTATCAAAGTAGAGGAAGTAGCTTATTAATAGTTTAAGTTTTTCCTGTTGCCATGTAAAGTGGATAAGAAACTCAAAAATTTTACTCACCATGCTCTCCTTAAACCAAAGGAAAATGTTAACATTGTCCCACCTTTTCTAACATTTTCACTCTTTTGCAAGCCATGCTATAAGATATTTTTCAAGAACATATTGTAACTATGAAGATAGATAGAATAAGACAATAAGTTACAAAAAGCTGCATAAACTTTAGGATATCATTATGATATAATTGCATCCTTTAGCGATGGGCTGACCACCACACCTGTTGAAGCTCGCATACAATGCGTTCCTAATGCAGCAACAGATGCACCATCTGTTTTTAGATGCGGTTGTACTAGCTCCCAAATCTTTTTCTTTGCTACCTGCATACAGTTGAAGAACGACGTCAGCCCAAAACCAAATAGAATACCTCCTTCCTCATCTAAAAAGGGATATTAGAACAGTACTCTCTCTAATGAACTCTGCTTCATTCTGTAAAGCTTATAATAACAAGTGCCACTAACATAACCTATCAGTCAAGCTACATTGATATTTCCAGACAACATTACCCTATTGTTAACAACTGAATGAGGTGCACATTCTGAATGCTTCTCCAAGAAATCAACAGATATCCATCTCAGCAGTAAACATTATTCCATCCAATTTTGGATTCAACAAATGACAGATCTTTATAATTCTTCAATGAACAGAAGGGGTTCCACCCCAAAAATTCAAGAGGTAACAAACAGTTGGTATGAAAAGTCAGTATTCAAGAGGTTACTATGGGTTTTCTTGAAATCTGTCTAAGAGATGCTTATCCAGTTTCTAAATCTTTTTTTTTTCGTTCTTAAAAAGGGATGTAGGAACTATGAATCTAAGTTGCTCGGACTCTTCACTTTCCTTGTTCGATTTGGTCAACCGATTTTGGGTACTTTGACCAAAATCGAAAGTCTGGATATTTTTAATGATTTCTGTAATCAATACATACGCTAATGTGAAATTGAAGAAAATGGAATACCTTTTATATAGAAATTTTTATCTCACTCCTTTTCCTTTAATCTCCTTCCAGGATTCTCTTCAAGTTATCCACATAATATCTCATAATTTAGGTTTTATAACTCTATTTTTAGATATTTTAATTATTTTTAGGCGAATCCCTGCACTCATATCCATACATGGATCCATATCCCTGAATCTTAAAAATTAGATCACGAAGGATCCGACCTCTACAAATCTGATATTTCTTTTTTTTCTTCCCAAGTTTCAAGAATATATTACATATATATAGTTAACATAAAGGAGAAGAAACAAAGGAGCGTATCCAAAAAAAACATTAATTTAATACAAGGATTAAAACACCATTTGGCTAATAGTTCTTTCCCAATGGTCGGGAAACACTAACAAGTGAGGTAAGTGTAACTTCTGGGAATAAAAAGATCTTTATTTTTCCGGGGTTGAACAAGGAAAGATAGATCTTAAAAAGGTAGGGCAGTACACACCTGTAGACACAGTCATTCTTCAAAAACTGAATCTCAAGTGCATGTAACCTTACTTAACATAGTCAAAGACTTAACCTGGATAGCGGTCCTACTTCCTCAGTCCAATGAACAATAATAAAGGAAAGGACGAAAGCATTTCCCTTTCCTGCCAACTCAACTACCCTCATGCTCACTATAGCATAAACTAGTTGCTTCAAGTTAAATAAATAACACAAAGAAGCCCCTTGGCTTTTAGGCTAGTGCACCACCTCTTATGGGCAATCAAACTTTACAACGGAGATGTTACCTGGTTGGGTGTTGCCACATCAGGTAGATTATCCTTTTCATCAGCAGAGCCAAACCATATCCTTTCCCCAGGTACTGCGCCTTCAGGTGGCTCAAGAAGTTCAACGTTCTCATGAGATGCATCAGAGGCTGCCATCAGCATTCCATTTGATTTGACACCACGCATATTCCTTGGCTTTAAATTTGCAAGAACAATCACACTCCTTTCCTGTATTTTGCAGCATGCATCGAATTATAAACTGTAGAAGTCTTAAACATGTCACTATTTGTGGACCTTGTAAGAACAATTAAGTGATAAACAAGTTCTGTTGCATCATAAGATGTGTCAAAAACACAACTATCACATTATTAATTACAGAAAAGAAACAAACAAATCAAACAATCATAAATGAGTTGTCCCGAGAAAAAACTACTCCCTCTATTCCATATTAAGTGAATTTGTGACGTAATGCACACCCATTAAGAAAAACATTCAAGGACATAATTTAAACCATATTTTACACTATTGTCCTTTTGTGAAATCACAAATATAACGTTGTAAATACTGCAAAAAAATAATTGAAATTGGTAACTTTAAAACTTCATGAAAGGAAAGGGCAAATATGGAAAAAATTTGAAACATTTATCTTGAATGTTGAACAACTCAATTATTTTGAACAATGAAAAAAACCTCAAGAATTCACTTAATATGGAATAGAGGAATAGAGGGAGTAATATATAAAGTTCTATTTTCCAGTTTGACTAGAAATGTGCTCCAATAATACTAAGCAAGAGGATTTATTTTAAACCTAACCACTAGGATTTACGAATATCCAAACTCCAATCCTAAAAACTAGAAATTATAACTATTTTAAAGGTTGTTGGATGTCAACTACTACTACTACAACAAAAACAACAACCTACCCGGTATAATCCCACAAAGTGGGTCTAAGGATAGTAGAGTGTAAGCAGACCTGACCCCTACCTCAGAGGTAGAGAGGCTATTTCTGATAGACCTCAACTCAAGGGAATAGTCCAAACAAAGAAGTAATAGAAGTACAAGAAATAACAGATGGTAACGGGACAATAACTACAACAAAATAATATGATGGTTGAAGTACAAGACAACAAATAATAACGTAAATCAAAGGACCAGAAACTACCGGGGCAATACTACAACAACTAGTTGGATGATAACAAGACAATGCACTACTACCTACTAACCTTCTACCATAATTTATGTCCTTCACAACCTCTTATCTAAGGTCATGTCCTAAGTAAGCTGGAACTCCGTCATATTCGGTCTAATCACCTCTCTCAATACTTCTTTGGTCTACATCTACCTCTCCTGAAACCATTTATAGCCCAGCCTCTCACATCTCTACACTGAAGCATCTAGACATCTCCTCTTCACATACCTATCTAGACATCTCCTCATCACATACCTGAACCATCTTAGCCTCGCTTCCCACATTGGAGTTATGTTTGAACATGAAACAAAGTTGAAGTTTTTTGAGTAAGAACTGGAAAAACTCCTAGAACCTATTTTCAAATCTCAAATTCAATAAGGTATACCTTCTATATGAATTTTCCATTTTTTAAAAGTATTCGGTATTGCTGTTTCATTCCTTGAGCAATAGACATTTAGACTTCTGACTCCACGAAATTTCTTAAAAAACTTTGCCAGCTGCTGCAGCTCAAGTTTGAGATCCTTAGATTTTGCAATTTCTGGTTGCACCAGTTTGTTCAATCAGCATTAACTCTCCCAAGGTTCTGCTCCTTTGTGTGTCAAACTTTTTCATAGACCTCTTTGTTCCATGTTGTTATATTCTTCTTAAGGCATCTCAGTTTTTGCATCAGAATTCACACATTTGTTTCTCGAAATTTGTCGAATTATCTTGGTGACCAATCCTCAATTTTGTTTCTTGAAGAAAAACTAGATTAATTTTTCATTTCTGATTAAAGATTTCAGAGTTTCCTTCTTGACACTTTCATTCAGTCCACTCACATTCCAGTTGGACTTCTTTATGCATATTATGGCCAAAATTAGCAGGACTTATTCCTTGGACCCTCGTCAATTTCAACAAAAAAAATCCCACACAAATCCCTATTAGGTCTAATCTGAACTAGGCTCACTTGATCACTAAAAAGTCATCCATCTAATTTGGCAATCTTCTTATCATAACTACTTTTATGGCTTTAAGCCAAAGACCCTCCAAGAAAGGTACCACCATTGGGAAGGGGAAAGATCAATAGACCTGGCTGAATCCAATCTGGGATATAAGCACCCTTTCTTATCCAATTCTGAATGGATTCACTCATGCCGGAGGGAGCATCCTCACTTAGTGATCTACTCGCTTCATGCAAATCCGAAGAAGTTACAACAGACAAGTCATACACATGAAATTTTCTACGTGTGATTTGGTCGGGGTTTCTAGAAGTATCTAATAACCTTTTTTCTACTTAGTTCTACACCCTTGCTTCTAATCTTTATTTCAAACTCAAGGTAAAGCCTTGATCGATATGAAAAAGATTAGATCAAGAACCTAACATGTACAAGGGGCTTGGGATTGAATAACCATACTCCACGAACACCTTCCTTAATAAGGTTGCTTGTTTCCACTCATTGAAGATTTTAGCTACAAAAGGTCAACAATCCTATCATAGAATTCCGACTTTAAGTTTTTCATTCAGTCCAACCTGATCTCTCTAAGCTAAGGGCACTCAAAATTCTATTAAAAGAGTCAGTCTAACGAAGCTTCTTTCACTGTCAAATTTCTTCGAATGAAATAACTTATTCCATCATAGAATGAATATACTTCTATTCATTGATCTAATCCAGATCTTCGACCGCAGAGAGATTTCTGAATTGCGAGGTACCATTACGAGCTCAATATAAACGAGTATTTCTTTTTGAAAAAATAACTCGAATATCATGTCACTCGCTTACTTTAACTACTCATACTATGAATTTAGGAGCATCAACTCCATTCCCGTGGGCTTTGAGGAGCACGAGAAATAGTTGGAATTTTATGAAAACGATATTTTGTTCTTTTAGCTGTAAGCCTTCCACTTCTCCTTAGATTTACATCCTGTAAATCCTTTTTCTATTTGGCTCTTCCTTTTAATAGGTAAAATCAAAATGTGACATTTAACATGAAATGCCAGGAACTTTTTACACTAGAATCGCAAAACCTAAGAATTCGAGACAAGAATAAAGTTTCAATTCTGAATACAATTAAGTGTTAAATCTTGTAGATAGGATTAGCTTTTTCCTAAATAAGGAAAGGAAACATTGGTAGGTCCATAGGTCACTTGAATTGAGAATGACATGAAGAGATAATAGTCAGATGCAACCTAAAAGGAGATATCTCAAAAAGAGTAATGTCGTCTAAGGGGATAGTCTAAGGGAATAGTCAAGTGGTTGAGATATAAGAGTAGCAACATGAAGCTTTTAGGTACGAATGCCAGCTAAAACACTCAGGGTCATGCACTTGTTATCCGAGTACCATAATACAAGAACTGCTATGCAGGGTGCAAAAATGTAGCAAATGTGATACAACGAATGATAATATAATGATTGTCATACAATGGATAACCGTAATAGCCTGTTTTCAAGGCATTTCTGTCTTCAAAAATATTCTTATCCAGGCATTGTTAATAACCATATTTTTATGCTACATTCTATCTCATATATAGTACATGAATTCTCACATAATTATGCAAAGTTTAATATCGAAATAAGACAACAGGATTAACAAAATGAAATCCCACAAGTGGCGTCCGGAGAGGATAGAGTGTATGCAGAACTTACCACTACCTCGTGACAACATGATTAGCATATATGCATTTATAAGGACAGGTAAAGAAAAAAAACAGTACAAATCCAGGTTAGAAATTAGTTGTATTAGAAAGCAGCAGTCAGTACCTGAAGATGGTCAAGAGATACATACTTAACCAACCCACTACAGATGATTCTTGGTTCAGCCTCACCAACATCAACCTCTTCAACATAAAGTGAATCAGCCTCCTCATGCCTCCACGCTCTAATTATTCTCCCAGCCCTAATATCCAAACTATTCGCCGCATCCTTAATCTTCCTCATCTTACTCTCCTCATCCTCCTCAACTACTTCACCAGACGAATCCTTCTCTTCTACACTCACATTTGATGGCGCCGTACAGTAAAAATTGAAGTATAATTTCGTAATCTGACTCCCCCAATCACCAATTTTATGACCATTGACACCAGAACTGAAAAGGGTATTGCTCTTTTTCTGGTGCTGAAGTGAGAATGTTGAGGAACAATAGTGCACCATCGAGCGTGAAGCAATAACAGTAGATGATGAAACTACTGCAGGAATTGAATTAGTTCGGCAAGAAAATAACAGAGTTCCACTTCCTTTTAACCAATTAGCTGCCCCAATTCCCATTACAGTCATTGCTGGTTAATTGCTCTTCGAGCGCTACGAAGAAGTGAAGAAGAGGGAGTGTGAATTGGGCCTAGGATAAAAACTAGAGAAAATATTCATATTAGTCACTTAAGTTTTGGATATTACTAAAATTCTAAATTAATATAGCTGGGACCATAAAATATTATTATTTTACAGAAGTATTATTTAATCGATAAATTAATGTTTATTAATTTATAGAATGTTTTGATATTCAATGTTGTGATGCTAGGATAATAAGAGATTCCCTGATGTATTATCTCAACAACTTTTATCGTACGATATTAAAAGGCTTATGAAGTGAGACAAACTGATCCATGAAAAAATAATGTTTTGGATGCTATCAATTTTGCAATGCCAGTGTAACACCACGTATCCAAAAAGGGGCATATAACAGCTTTCCAGGTGCTGCAGCAGCCAAACCACGCTGGCCACCCACGGCCCGTGGAGCGGACCACGGACCGTAGGTGTGGTCTGTGGTTGGCCTGCCTGAGTAGGGTCTGAGGGTCCAAAACCACGACGTGACCCACAGATCGTAGGTCAGATCACAGTCCGTGGTTCGAGACCTCAAAATCACTCTCTCTAATCATGTCATGACCCAAGAGCACCCCCTAGTCGTAACATGACGTAGTTGACCCCGAAGAGGTCGCATACAAGCCCTTAGCACATTCTTAACATAAGATAATAGAAAATACGAGGAAAATTCAAAACTTTTACAATCGAAGTCATTTCATATAAAAAACAAGTGGAAGTCTTTCTATTACTATGCCTCAAACCATCTATTAGAGCTCTTGAATAAAAGTCATTGGGACGCGACCCATACAAAGTCTAAACATAAAGAAATAACATAAGGAAATAAAGGGTTCGTCCTCGAAGCTATGAGGACTCACTGATTCTTCAATTCTTCTAAACCCTTGAAACTCTAGCCTCCAAAGCAACTCAAGCCTCCGACCCTACATTTGATTAGAATGTAGGCAATATGCGTTAGTACAAAATGTACCAAGTATGAAAGCTAGCACAACATCATAAGAGCATCTCAAATGGTTAGTCAACATGAGACATAAGCATAAGAGATAATAACATAGTCATGGCATAATCATTATGGTCATAGTATGGTCTCCAACATAAGCATCATATAAACACAAGTCACATAAGATATATTTAATGAGCATAGGAGAAACATCATGTTCATGGCCTAGTCTTTACTTAGAATTCCATGGTTACATACTTCAACCTTAAGTCCACTACTAGAAAACATGCCTGTAGCAACAATTAAATATGTGTTGCAATAGATAGTCATTAGCAACGGGTATAACCTTTGCAATAGATAACTGGACCTAATGAAACACTTTAAGAATTAAATCGTTGCATTAGTACTACAACTATTGCAAGAGTATCTTTTATTGCAATGGTTCCTACAAACTATCGCCTTAGGTACTCTATGGCAATGGTTCCACCAAACTATCGCCTTAGGTACTCTATGGCAACGGTTCCACCAAACTATTTCCCTCCACTAATTTCACTACACCCACCAAAAGAGTTTTATTTTAATTAATTGTAAAAATAAAATAGAAGGTAAAGTATCACTAGGTTAATTTATTTCTTCACACCTTTCATCCTCATAGTGACTCTTCTCCTTTCTCTCTGAAGAACAAAACTAGGTTTTTCCTTTAATCATTCTTCTTCGATTTTCCTTGTAGGAATTTGCAACTTTTGGGTCTTCTTCTTCGTGGGCTTTATGTTTCTGCAGCTAAAGGTATGTTGTATTCCATCTTCGTCAAAGTTAAAAATTTATTAGAAAGGTTCTTAAAAAAGATTTGAAAATAGACAAATGAGTTTCTGTGAAGTAGATGTTCTTTGCCAGAGTTTATGTTTATAATGTAATCTTATTGTGCATTAAAGTGTGTATCTCAATTTTGGTGAAGATTGAGAAATCTCTGCAAAAATGTTTAGATGGAAATTCTCAGTTTAGGAAGAGTTAATGTTATGAAAGATGAGTTTCGATTCTTCATTCTATAGGATAGTTCTTATCTATAAAAAAATCTCAAGTTTTTGAACAGGACAAACGATTTCTAAGAATAAAACGAACCGAAGTATTTTTCAACTCCAAAAGTAACTGAAGTCTAGCATTAAGGGATTTTGTTTCTCTCTTTCGAGTACAATTTTCAAGTTCTAAGTTTATACTTTCTTCCTTCTTGTCTGAAATTTTTAGTGGACAAACTACAAGTTGGTCATCAAGCTCAACTCACTGCTTAAAAAAAAGGTAATGTTCCTGTTTCTCTTATTTTCTTTCTTTTTTTTACTTTGATGTACATCTGTGTGTATGTTAGATATTTTACGTTTACTAATCCTTGTTCGTTATTACTTATTCATTTTTCAATTAAATCATTCCATATGACTATGTTTTTCAAATTTAAGGTATGTATTGTAAGTATAGAATGTTGGAATTTTTTTTTCACTTTATGCTTTATTGTAAAAAAAAATTCATGATAAATTTTCTTTGTTATGAGTTAAGAGCTTCAGAAACCAGATCATTCATGTTACTTTCTGCCTTTGTGAACTCCATCTCGTCCATTCCTTCCTAGTGTACCAATGCAAGAAAGCTTTTCTTCTGAACATAGTTGTGTAGTAGTGGTGTGTATTCTTCTTGAAATCAAAACAGAAGTCTGAGGTCATAACTTTTTTAATGATAGTGATTAGGATTGCCAGGTGCTTCCAACTAGCATTACTGGTTCAGAAATACATTGAGGAGACCTCACATCTAGTTGATCATTGAATAAGGTTTTGATTATGAAACCAGCCTCTTTAATCTTTGAGTACCGAATAAAACTTTAGGTATTGAGTAATTCTTTGTTTTCTCCTTTAATATCCTTTTTTGTGATAAATATTGTATTTTCTGTTTTAAGATCATTTCTGCTTTTGGAATACATTGAGTAGATCCTTGGTATAGTTGAGCACAAAATAAGGCTTTGAGTGTCAACTCAATCTCTAAGGCTGCTCCTAGATTTAGATCGTCATGTTTACATTCAACCATACATCCAAGTTCTCTAAGGCTACTCCTTATCTTTTCTTATAAATTTGAAGTTTTACGATTGAGCTGCTTAGTTTCTTGAGTGAGGTTATTGACTTTGGTTTTGTTGTCCTTTTATGCTTTTCTTTTACCTTTAAATTTGTTTAGAAGTCTTTAATTAAAGACACAACACCCTCAACTTGTTAACACAAATTTGTCTAGTTAGCTTAGTTATGCTTATCTTTAATTTAAAAGGTTATAACTAGTAAAGTTTTCATGTAGTGAGCCATTCACTACTTAAAAAGAGGTAATATTCCCTTGTCTCTTAATTTTGTAGTCAGTTTATTTTTTGTCTATTCGCATTTCCATTGATGTGTGTGTGAATCTTGATTTTTACTCTTCTTTTTGTGTTGCTTATATTTTCAGGTGATTCTTTCCCCGTGTATGTGCTCTTTAAATGTTGTACATGTATAGTTAGTTTAGAGTGTTGGACAAGATTTTTCTTTTATGTGACTTTCCTATTAGTCTTTTTTTTCTGATTCATGTTCTATTTTGTGACCATTGTTGATTCTAGAACTGATTGAGTAGATATTGGGTCTGGTTGAGCTAGACATAAGGTTTTGAACATTAATTCAACCTCTCAAGGGGGAATCTTGCAATCGTGTGTTGCTTAGTTTCTTGAGTGAGGTTGTTGTCTTTGACAAAATAATATGAAATTTTGTATTTTTTATTATGAAATCCATTACATCTTTTAAGTGTTTAGATTTGTCAAAATCGTTTGGTTTTACTGTCGTGACCTATTATCTTAAGATTGAGTTTTTAGATTTTAAATCTTTTACATCATTTCTCTTTTAACTAATTGAAATTATAGGTAAAATTGGTATTGTTAAGTAGACAACTGATTATGTATAACAAATAATTCTCAACCCGTTTCGAACCATGAGTATTTCCCATAGCACATGGTCTGTTATGTTAATGAATTATAATTTATCACCGTGGATTTGCATGAAACCGGAGTATATGATATTATCTATGATCATTCCAGGTCCATCGTCTCCAGGAAAGGATATTTGTGCAATGCCCGGATAGCATCCCATACTACCATCCAAGCTAAGTACCTCTCTTTGGTAATTCTTGGGCATAGTCCACCTTCACATTCAAGAATTAGGTCTTCATGTCATTTTAACCTTAATCTATATACATGGTCAACTCTTAAACTTCTATATGCCATAAGGGTACCATACTTCTAAGTAACTTTAAGACACACTTGTGCAATGCATGAAAGGCATCCCATACTACCATTCACACTAAGCATAGCCTTAAAGTCATTCTAGTCATATTCACCCTACTTTAGCCTCATTATTAGCGTAACTCTCACAACTAAGGGAATCTCTCACCTTAGTCAACTATAACTAGGAAAGGCAACTCTAGCCTAATCTTATCTCAAGACTTCCCTTTAGTGACCCTAAGTCATACTTGTGCAATGCATGCATAGCACCCCATAATACTATACATGCTAAGTACTACCTTTAGGTCCTTATGCTAACACTCCTTGGTTTGGAACCTAGTTCCTCTCTTTAACTTTAGAACACTATGAGGTACTCTCTTAAGCACATCTTAGTTCATTAATAACTTGAACCCTATGAGGTACTAGCTTAAGTATGTCTAAGTTCATTACTAGCATGGATACTATGAGATACTTACTTAAGCATGTCTAACTTTATTTATACTTTGAACACTATGAGTTACTTCATTAAGTAAGTCTTAGTTCATTATGCTTTGAACACTATGAAATGCTTCTCAAACATGTCTTAGTTCATTATGCTTTGAACACTATGAGATGCTTCTCAAGCATGTCTTAGTTCATTGGATACGAAGATTGATTCTAGGAATCTTAACTCAACTATGTGAAGGATCCCATCTCATGAGACCTAACTTTGGGAAAACCCACACTCTACTACGTAAGAGTTCCCCCTTTAACTTGGATAGTCCTCACATTAACTAGGTGTGACTCTCCTTTCTTCTTGGAGTCCAGACCCTATCTTGTGTGACACTCCATCTCATTGTCAATATCCACTTGGAGCCAAGCATACACCCCAAGGTTTACTTGTTAAGAATTTTCTTAACACTCATCTCTCATGGAAGGATGTCCTTGACAACCCATCCATACTCAAGTGATTCTATCACTCTCATCTATCAAGCATTCATAAGGTAGGTTAGGTGAGTATAAGCCTTTCACCACAATTCAACCTATTAAACTTCTATTCTCTTTTAGACTTTACTCTCAAAGCCTTAGCATCAATAGTTAATCTCATTAGCTTCACCCTAAAACCCTAACTATTAGGATCACAACCATACTCTCAAGGTTTATTTCTTAATCTCTTCTTTATACCTAGATTTCAAGGTAATTTGATCACATCTCTCATTACTAGGTGATTCTAGTTTTAATTGATCATAAAGGTTTAATTCTAACTTTACAAGTCAAGATCAATAATATACAATAGAGTCTAGTTCAATTCATGACTATATGATCCTAATTTTGATCAATTCCAACACATAACATTGAATTAGGAAGATCACATAAGAACCTTCAACTTTGCCTCTAATGGCATAAACCCACAATAATCACATTCATCAATTTAGATTAGGGTTCATCATAGAAATCACATGAAATCATCACATTAATCAAGATAGGCTAAGGTTTACCATTGAAATCACATAATTCATCAATACATCATAATACAATACTAAAACAAACATAAATTGAGTACTATCCAACCTTTTAGAATCATATTCAAATACTACCCACAATGTAGAAGCAAACCCTAGCTAGAATGGGGTTTTTGATTTCACAAGTGGAGACAACTAGGAGAGCTCCATGGGTGGAAGAACCCATGGATGATTAAGCTTCACATACCTTTAACCACAGCCTTAAACTAAGCTTGAATCAATGGTGAACTCGTCGTAAAAGCTGCCCTCTTCTCTTCTCTTCTACTTCTTCAATTCTAGAGAGATGATTTTTGGAGAGAGTTTTGGGGTCTTTAGATGGGTGAGTTAGAATGATTAGTTTAGGGTTTATTTAAGCTTATATAAGTGGTTAAATAGCCTATTAACCGACCTACATTAACCCCTAATTAATAACTAACCCAACCCCTAACTTCTATCTTAAAACGAAAAGTTGAAAAACTGGCAGCATCTACGTTTGACCATCCATGGACCGTAGATTGATCTACTGTCCGTGGTTTGGTCTCGTGGTTAGGGGACTGACAGTGCTTCACTATTTTGGGCATAACGTTTTACTCCGAGATCGGAATTAGGCAAACTCAATGGCGTTGGAAAGAGGACTCAGATATCTTTAATTGGATAGGTAATGGCCTACCTAATTCATCTTGAGCTATGAGATATGACCATTTGAAGTTGACCCTCACTTACCTTGGCCGACTTCTTGACAGCATAACAGGTGCCATCTACGGCTCCCCATCCACGGACCGTGGATGGGTTGACGCCTCGTGCTATGCAACCGTAGATTGGGGTTGGGGCTCAACATATAAGGCCAAGACTCCCTAGACTAAGTCCCCACCCATGCCCATGACCTACGGGGCGTGGACTGGTATAAGGGGTGTAGATGGGAGTCGTAGGTCATGCTGATTTTTACAGCATTTGGGCAGTGTTGGGGTTCTTTTCAAGGACCGCTTGGGTGGTCCTTAGGGGGCGTACCCGAACGTTAAACCCCTAAGTATGATGTTCTAAGTATAGGAGTCACTTCTACAAGTTTTCACCCTCATAATAGACTCCAAACTTCAACGACAAGACACTACAACACACTAGCTCAAATGACTAGTTTCCGGACGTTATAGTCGTTTCTTGATGTTTGACCTCTAAACTACTCAACCTAACTTGAAAAGCCATTTTACATCATTTAAACCTTACCTTTGCTCAAAATAACCTCTTTAGGATCTAGTTTCACCTACTAGATTCCATCAAACAATAGCTAGGTCTAACTAGGTTCTACGGGGTGTTATAGATCATGACCAACGGTCCACCAATACGGGTCGTGGGTCAGACCATATTTTTAGGGACAGTTGGGTCTTTTCCTAATTAATTAATTCCTATACTATGTCGTTTTGACTATATTTATAACCCCTTATATAAGTCTTTTACCCCCCAAATTCACCGCATTTAGTTCATTCTTCCAATTCCCAAAAGAAAAACCCAAATCCTCTCAAATATTCTCTCTCTAGAAAATTTGAAGAAGAAGAAGAGGGATTCATCTAGTGTTTCGAGCTAAGCATCAAATTCCTCCATTGAAGGCTAGCATTTGGAATTAAGGTATGGTAGTTTTCATCCATGAATCTCTCTCATTCATGAGTCCCCAAATTCCTCTATTTCAAAAGGTAGAATTCCCTAGTTAGCTAGGGTTTTCTTCAATCACCATGGGTTCTTATGATTATTGATTTAAATGATTGAATTATGTTCTTCTAAGCATGAATTGATGATTTACTATGGTTTTATGATGTTTTCCCCTATGAACCCATGTAATCCCCATGTTTTCAAGTTATGAACTATATGTTGTGGGATTTTTTTATCTTAAAGGAAGAGTTTTATGAAATTAATCATGTAATGAAAGAATTGCATGAATCTATGATAAAATCCCTACCTAAACCATGTTTTCTAGATTTGTGGATTCAAAGTAAGCTTTGAACCTTGAAAGGACAAAGTATGAGTTTATGTATGATCTTATGAAACCTATGTAAATGTTTTAAGGGTGCTTTGAGAGTAAAGTGCCAATGATGTTGTTGGTGTTGTGTTGTTGAAAGGATATTCTCATAAAACACTTACAACCATAATGTGAAAGGTTTTTTCACGTAGAATGATTCTTAGGCTGAAAGGCTATTCTCACCTAATTGAATTAATGAATAAGAGTTATCCTAATGAACTAGCTTGGTTGACAAAATGACATGTGTTTCCATGGATAATGAGAATAAGTAAGAAAATACTATTCTGTGGAAATTATGCTTAGCACCGAGTGGATATTGACATTGAGATGGAAGCTCTCCCATTAGTAGAGGTCGGGTTTCTAGAAGAAGTCTCATGAGATGGAAGCTCTCCCGTTAGTAGAGGTTGGGTTTCTATATAATATCAATCTCTTTATCCCATAACTATGTGCCCCTATAAGTTGATTAGCTAGTGGATCCACTTAAGCTAGAAGTTCATAGTTCTACCTTAGGCAAGTAGAACAACCCTTTTCGGTGTGGGAGACACCGGGGGATCATGTTATAGCTCACATAGTCTCTATGTCGGTTAAGGTTAATTTTTCCACAACAAGATGATTAATGAACTAAGGTCATTTAAAGAAGTATCTCACATGTGTTCAAAGTTTTAATGTTGATTTAGCTTGCATTGACCATGATGTTTTATAACCGTCTTATATCATGTTTTATTGGTCAAATTGCATGTTATGAAATGAAATGTCCTTCTTAGCATGTTTTAAATGTTTTTATG
>JAJOOS010003862.1:0-26104 GCA_029582725.1 Solanum chiquidenum
AATATCTTTCTTACACTATATACAATCACCATCAATATAACCTGACTCAAATATCTTTCTTACATTATATACCATCACCATCAACATAACCTGACTCGAATATCTTTCTTACACTATATATCATCACCATCAACATAACCTGACTCAAATATCTTTCTTACACTATATACAATCACCATCAATATAACCTGACTCAAATATCTTTCTTACATTATATACCATCACCATCAACATAACCTGACTCGAATATCTTTCTTACACTATATATCATCACCATCAACATAACCTGACTCAAATATCTTTCTTACACTATATACAATCACCATCAATATAACCTGACTCAAATATCTTTCTTACATTATATACCATCACCATCAACATAACCTGACTCGAATATCTTTCTTACACTATATATCATCACCATCAACATAACCTGACTCAAATATCTTTCTTACACTATATACAATCACCATCAATATAACCTGACTCAAATATCTTTCTTACATTATATACCATCACCATCAACATAACCTGACTCGAATATCTTTCTTACACTATATATCATCACCATCAACATAACCTGACTCAAATATCTTTCTTACACTATATACTATCACCATCAACATAACCTGACTCAAATATCTTTCTTTAACTAAGCGGCATGTATTTCCACGATGCTCGTTTTTTTAGTAATGATTTTTTTTTTAAAAAGATAGAGTCACACAAAAATAGGAGTGGTACCCATGGGGGGTAAATGAGTGAGTAATTGAAGAGTGGTGCAAATACATTAACATGACTATATACTGAAGTATTCAGATAGGCCATATCAACCCCCATGAGGAAGAATAAAAACTGATACTTACTATACTACTAGTTTTTTTTTTTGTTGTTTCAATAAATGATGAATTTAAGGTCTATATGTCATGTGTTATGTGTACAGTCAATTAATTATCATCTGTGTGTATGTATGATCAGTCTTTTTCTCTTCATTCTCCAGGCTTACAGCCTGGACTATGAGGGGCGGAGTCAGTGTGTACATTATAGATGTATGATCGAACTTAATAACTAGGCCAAACACATATACAATCCCTTTAATTTATTCGTATTTTTCATTTTGACACTTTATCTTAGCCTCGTTCCATTTTAACTCTTAAACTCCATTTTTTATTGTACCATTTTAACACGAAATACTATTTTTATGATTTTTTTATTTTTATATATATTCTTCAATTGCAACTTCTTATTTTAAATCGACACGTGTCAGTTAATTTTAGTTTTAAAAAATAAAATTAACAAAAAATAATAATTTCTTTTTAAGAGTTTTATGTATTTTTGTGTGAAAAATAACCGACGAAATTGTGTTGGTTTTCTTTCTTAAAAATCACCGACAATCTAACAAAGTCAGTCGAGTTTTAACATTTTTTAGTTGTGTTATTAGCAATGAACAAGAGTCTTTTTTACTCGTATTGAAGATGACTTTTTTTATTCGTATTGATTTATATTAAAAATAAAAAGTGAGTATTTGCGTTAAATTTAGATGGCCTAGATGATAAGAAAAAATAAATAAGTAGTGTTATTTAATTTAATTGAATGTTTAAGAAAGAAAATAAAAAAAATTCATCAATTTACTTTCATGCAAAAATACAGAGAAATCTCAAAAAATAATATTATTGTTTGAAAAAATTTATGTTCGTTCGCGAATGTTTAATTTTTTAATGAAAATTAACAGACACACGTCTATTTTTTAAAATAAGAAATTGCAATTGAAGAATATAAATAAATAAAAAAATCATAAAAATTAGTATTAGTGTTTAAATGGTACATAAAAAATGGAATTTAAGGGTTAAAATGGAACAAGGCTAAGTTGGAGTGCCAAAATGAAAAATGAGGACAAGTTTGAGGGGTTGTTTATGTGTTTGGCCTAATAACTATGATTCAATATTATGTTATGTATAAATTATTAATTAAAAATCAAACTCATATTTTTCATTATAGCTTTTCCTTCTTGCATTTTATGAAAAATGATTTTCTTGAGTAGAAGGTTTATCGAAAACAATCTCTCTATTCTACATATATAGACGTAAGGTCTACGTAAATCACAATCCTATTTATATCATCTTACTTGTGGGACGACACTAAAGATGTTATTAATGCTATTATTATTTTAAACTCCAAGTTTTGATATGAAGGATAATGGTCAGTTAAAGACTCTTCGTTAATAGTGGAGCGACACAGAGTGAAAGATGGACAGTTAAACATAAATTAAAGGATGATCAGTTAAACATTGTTCGTTAAAAAGATTATACTTGATATTGAGAAAACTATACTATATAGATTAAAAAAATTACTTTTCACACATATACATTATATTTTAAACACTTGTAATTAAATTTCTGATTTCATCATTACAGAAATAGACTAAAGTTTTAATTACTAATTCGATAGATTATTCACATAGAAGATATAAATAAACGATTTGAAATCTACTAAAATTGTAATAGCATAATATTCAAAATTCATAAATTTTAAACTTTAAATTCGACTCTCTACCATAAAAATGACCATGATGATATTCTGAAAAGTGCAGTGAGGATCATATAAATATACTGTCAATGACCCATGTGAAAAATGGCCCCCTCTTCATATATTACCATTAATTCAATATGCTGCCATGCAAAATAATTAAAAAAATTGCAGCATTTATTCAGACAAAATAACAGATTAAAAAAAACAAATCATCATCAGTATGTTCTGCACAGACATTCAGCTGATGTGGGACAACCCCTTAATAGTTCGAAAAACATCGATGGAGTTAGAATTTTATAAATCAAGTTAATCGATCAAATCGAATAATGTATCTTTTAATAAAATTATAAATTTTTATTAATTGATTTATTAACTCAGTCTATCTTTGTTTTTGAGTGCATACATGCAAATGGATAATTAGCACTAAAGATTATGTATTTGTAGCACAAGAACTAAGGTGGGAACTAAAACCAATAATAATTAATGACACACACATACACACAAAAACACAAAAAACTAAAATCCTAGAAATAATTATATGATTGTTCTAAATATTTGTACATATTAAATAACTTTTTAATATAAATACAAAATTTTGAGTCTAAATTATTAATTTTTTAGCGAATTATAATCATCGCCAATCCATATTCTATCAAATCATAAAAACTTTAAATTTTAAATTCAAAGAGACAATATATATAAAAGAACAGTTCGGTGCACTAAGCGATCGTATTAGAAGCAGGGTCGGACTCACCCTAAGCAAAGAGGTGTCGAGCGACACCCCTTCGTCGGAAAATTACTATAAAGATCAAATTTTAGTTTAATAAATAAATATATATATAAGTATTGACACCTTTTGACACAAGTTAAAAATTTAGTGTAGTGATTAAGGTGTTGCAAAAATTTCTTGAGGTTGTGTGATCTAGTCTATTAGCCTCATAATTATATTGTTTACTATTCACTACTGATTACAAGAGTCGATTGTACCATCTTATCTATATTTTTGCTAGAATTATTATTTCTACACCTTAAATTTATAATTTTCTCATCATATATGTAATAACAATTTTACCAGTTACATCGAGTCGAGATTCTCGATGTGCACTAAACAAAGTGCATTGGAGAAATAGGCGGAGCATTCGTAGCAGAAGCATCATCCGTGCCTTCTTGGTAATCTATTCCAATTTGCACAGTCTTTTAGGCTATTCAACTAGCAAATCCAAAACCAATGCCTTTTTTTATAGTAGTATTTTTATAATTGTTCGAATTAATTTATGCGTACCTCGATTAGTTTAGCTTTAGTATGTGGAATAATTATTTAGTGTAATCTCATAAGTCAGATCTAGGAGAATCCTATATAGTAGAAGTAGAGAGATTGTTTTCAATAAACTCACGACTCAAGTGAAACATTTCAAAAGCAGGTATGAAAATGGAATATAGTAGTGAAGAAATTACAATGAAAATAATGGGAAAACGAACAGTAACAACAATAAATAATATGATAATCAAAAGCAAAAAAAAAACATGTGTAATAATAAAAAATCATCAAAACATATAAAGGACAATTAATAATAATAATTATATCAATTAAAAAAATTTAACCACACTCGATTATCTACTAATCTTTCCCTAGCTTCACTATGTGTATCTATGACTTGTCTGTATCTCAAATGAAAATAAGCTAACAAAAAAAATGCCTAGGAATGCTCATTTGTTTCTTTCTCTTTTTTATCTTTCTTGGTTTATGATACTCTAAAATTAATTAGTATAATATGTTATCAAAACCCTAGAACTACTAGTAATTACAACTTCGAGAAAATCAAAATTAACAATATTATTGGGGATTCAAACCCTATATTTCTTTTGACCTCAACAGTTTGACCCTTCTTCATATATATCTTTATTTCACCCAATCAAGTTATTTTGCACTCAACAAGTAACAAATTGATGCAACCAAAATCTGACAGTAGAAAATGAAGTTTGGAACTTGTTGATTTGTTTCTTTTTTGTTTTGTTTTTGCCTTATATTCGGTATTCGCTTTAGAGTTCGATTAATTTGACAATCCATTAAGGGCGCCGTGTTCCGTATCCCTATAGCATTTCTTTCATTCTCAAGGTTTAAACACGAGACCTCTAGTTAAAATTGTGAAGGGATTATGCATATGTGACTCTAATTTTCTTTATCATAGATCAAACACGTAAAAAACTTTTTATGATAATTCGCCAATGGCATAGTGAGACTTGAAAGTTGAAACTACCACATATGTATGCTCTTATATCATGTTGAATTGTTTGTCGATCTCATCTAAACATATAAACTATTTTTATTTATTTAATTAAATTTTCAATTGAACTGTATTAAAAGGGGAGAAAAACAACACAAAAGAAATTATTTTGCATTTTGGCAAATATAAAGTTACCCCAGTTGGATAAATGCTATCAGAAATCCAAAAAACAGTGAAAAAATGAACAAGCTTGAACCTGGACATTACTTCAACAAGAAAGAAAGAGCCTGGAGTTCTGTAAAATAATCTCATTATGAAGTTTACATTCTCAAATTCTACAAAATAATATAGGTAGATGAAAGTACTCTTTAATGAAATGAAGAATTGCAGAAAAGGAGTACGAAAAATGAACGATAAAACCTCTGGATTCTTACGTATATTTACACGAAAAACATTGTTATTACATCAAGTGTTGGTTCAAGTTTCCAGTTCTCTAGAGTGTGTAATGCAGATAGCTACTAACATACGCGATGATTGAGAAGCTATTTTCTACATTCTCGAGGAATTGTACGTGGGTATACTTATAACTACCAACTAATAAAACTGAGAGAAGCAAAAGGGAGAGGTTCTAAGAATGAACAGAACACATTGTTTACAACTATTGACCTGCATAAAGGTCCATTACTCTAGAGGTTCTGGAATGCACCTTCTTTTTATCGGAGGCGCCAAGCCACTTCTTGATAAGCTCAAAAACTTTCTCATCTCGTAATAGTCCCCTGTGACCAGCCTGAACTCCTACTCTTTCCACTGCTTCACAATTATCAGCCTGCGGAATTATCAGCCGAGGGTCAGCAATCAACCAAGATATTGAGTATTTGTCAATAGCATCACCATAGACGCTATCTCCTGAATAAAAGGCAAAATACCACACTCCTAAAAGTAATGTTTCTCTTATATATGATATCATACCACATAAATTCATTTGCGTTCCTGCTTAAGGCGCTAGTTCGGATGGAAGCCCTGATCTTTTTTTCTTAATTAGTATCAGACTCTGTCTACTTAAAAATTAAAATACCAAGATACCATTTTTTTAACAAAATATCGGTGGTGTCCGGGCCAGCTTGCACAAGCCTCGACTAATTCCACAGGGTAGGGTACTTGTCGCCTCGTACCAGCCAAGATACCATTAAATTTATAATATAAAAGAAGAGTAAGAAGAAAAAATAGAGGAAGTGAAGAATAATACCATTGCTGATTCAGCTGGAACAGTTCCATCACCATCCACGTAGGAATATTGGGGCTAGATCACAACGGAAATAGGTAATAGTAAGTAGAAAAGCTTCTGGAAGCATTAAATAACAGTAAAGACATGTAATATCTTAATACAGAATGAATTTCATCCCCATGCACATTTCACACATTAGTCGCTATCCACTCCCCTAACGAACCCAAATGAAGATTGACAAAGTCACTAAATTCTCCTGGGTGATTACAACAACAATCACAAGCATTGCTGATGCTTCTGGGACAAAACGTGCTATCCTCCTCAAGGGGTGGGCCTGTATCTTTGGAGGTAATCTTATCGAAACTGGAAAAAAAATCATAAACATTGTCCTAGGGAAGCATATGTGGGTCACAAGTTCTCTAGATAAATGTGGTCAATGATTACATACGCCACATTTATTTGTAGATTCTCATGCTAGACGGAGTCAATTATTACATGCGCCACAAAATTATAATGGTACAACCTATGAAAGCAAATGCCTTATTTATCATGATGATACGCATTATCCTTTTTCTAGATTTTATATAGGATATAACTTTCTTATTATCAAGGGGAAATAACTTGTGTAATCAAAGTCAGAGTTCTAACAGAGAACCCGTACCTGATGAAACTCTTATCTTATATTAATGAGAACTGATAGGGCTCTGCCAACTTTCCACCCGTACAGGTGGTTTGTTATTAAAGAAGTTGACTATGAATGCATGTATTATTATTTCATACATGTATAGGGAAATTAAAAAGTGAGTCTGCATGTAGTAGAGTTTTGTTGATCACTTGATTACAAATCACAAACACAGAGAAAAAATGCAGAATGTTGGAACGTCATAATGTCACTCTTACTAAATGAAGTTAGTTACCATTGTATGACAGACATTTGTTAGGTCCTCGATTGGAGAAGCTTCTGAACCATAACTACAAAAGAAACATGTACACCTCAAATAGTACAGAGCCTCAAAGACAAAGTACAAATTTGTATGATAAGATACAGTTACGTACCTAACATCAAAAGGTGTATCAAAAGATGTCCCATAGATGTTATATAAGGGAATCCCTTTTGGTAATTGAGCATCATTTAAAATTTTGCGAGTACTAGCTGCCCAATCAAGAATTGATAAGTTGAAAGGTAGAGGCACTGTTTTACCATGTAAGTTGAGCTGCAATTCAGGAAAAGGGGAAAAAAATTAAATCACTTGCTATGGCACTGCACTCTAGTCATAGATATGCATACGAGAAACAATTTGTATCAGCATCCAAAACCAATAATGACAGCTGACAAACTCAAAAGGTAATAATAACAAATTATCCATTTATCTTATGTATGAGACATACGTTCTATTTGTCCATCCTTAAATGGTTGCTGCACTTCCAGATGATGACAGATATATCACCCACAAGTTCCAAAATTTCATATGCATAAACCATGTTGATTTATTATTATTTTTTTGGGGGGAGGGGGTTAATAAGCATGTTGATTCTTTAATTTGGTGCCAAAGTAACTTCTTACCGATTCCTGTCCTCTAACAAGACAGATAGAAAAAGGGTAACTCAAGTTTAATCCTGACCTTTAAGCCCTGCAAGCCTTTGTCTCATAAAAATGAGCTTAGCAGGTATTTGACACAACACATGCAAGGAAAAGCTCACGGTCATTTGAAGTATTATAACAAACAATATTGAAGTTTTTTTTTTTTTTTTTAAATTGGTAACATAACAATATTGAAGTACTACAGCACAAATATGAACATCATATTTTGGCTAGGTAGACCCGCACCTAGTAGTAAAGTGAGCATAGAGCAGTTACACTCTTGCTTTTGGTTGAATTATTTTTTTCCTCTTGAAAGTACAATCAGTCCTAGTGGCACTTCTCAGCATCATTGGGGCGGCTGCTCTAGACAAAATGTCACACGTATTTTACTTAAGCCTCATTACTTTAGCTTTGACTAGTTCAAGCATGCATGAGATCACGAAATGCTTTCTCAAAAAACAACAAGCCTTCTCATTTTAATAGCTAATTGCCGAGTTGGGGAGATTTAGAAGTGTGAAACTTAAAAACTGGCAATATGAAGTTAATAATTCTAGTGGCTAAAGATAGCTTGGAGATATACCTCATTGCTCTTCAATGCTTCCTCAAAGAGAGTCACACTTGTGCTAGCATCATAACGTTCTAATTTAACCACTGTATTCCCATCCTTGGATTTTTTCCGCCATACCAGAATTTCAGGTTGCTTTTCCCACTTGAAGTCAGTATTTGGCAACATCTCATAGATTGATGGGCACTCAACCAACTTGCAAAAGATTAAACTTGAGAGTAAATCAAAGGTCATCTTACGAAAACTCTAAAGACAGACAGGAACTATGACTCTAGTCGGCATCTTAAGGATGACAAGATAAGACAATGTTTGCAACATTGACGGACACCATATAATAAGAATACAAGAACTACCAGGTGAAAGAACAGTCACCCCCCAATCAAACAACATTTTCCAGTTTAACTCAATATATAGATAACCATATGGCTTGAAAGATGTATCAGTAAGATCCAAAAATTTCTGGCAAAACCAAGCACTATACACTTTGAGCATTCAGTTTCGGGAACTCTTCTGAATATTCTATTAATTTTTTTTTATTTTTTGATCAGGTATATTCTATTAACTATTTAGGGCCATCGAAGATATGACTGAAAACGCTGAGGACGATATCTTTGTACAAGATGATGCATATGAAGTTAGACATGCATCAAACGTAGTTCATATTTAACAGCTTCACTTGATTAAAAAAGAACTCGTCTTCAGTAAATAAGGAGGCAGATAGATTAAATTCATCATCCAATGCACATTTTCCATCTAAATAAACTTAAGCTTTGTTTTTCTGCAGAAGTTATTAATAGGGGGACTTGCACAAGTTTCCTAACCAAGAGAGGCTTACCAATTGATGCATTGTCCACCTTGACACAAAAAAGTTGCTTTCAAATCCATCAACGAACTGCACTCCAGTTAAAAGAGAATCATTAATGCATCCAGGAGCACCTGTTTACAAGAGATGAACAATTAGCATTCTGCACACTTGTAACACACAGTCTTGAGGTTCAGGAGCATTTCTTAAGGACTACGAACTCTCGCCAAGGTAATGTTTCACCAGAAATCTGGAAGAAAAAAGTAATATATTCTTTTATGAAGCTTGTACTGGAGTTCGTAAATACAAACTTATCATTCCTCCAATTATATGTGATACTATTACTACTCCCCCGTTCACTATTACTTGTCCACTAATCCAATAGATTTTCAAATTTACTTGTGGCTTTTAACATATCAAGAAAAGACAATTATTTTTTCCATGTTTTTCCCAAAACATTAATTACTTATTCCCCAAATCATTTTCCAAGACCTAATACTAAACATCAATTAATATGGGTATTATAGTAAAATGTCCATATTAATTATTGTTTCTTAAGGGGCTTGCAAATTCCAAAGTGGACAAGTAAAAGTGAACGGAGAGAGTATTTTGCAAAAAAAAATAATCTTTAACAATGATTCAGAATTAGAAGCTGTAGATTGTATTCAGTGCAACTATTATCAATTAGTTATTGGTTCTTTCTTATACTTTTGTAAATGGTACCTCCCCCACCAAAAGATAAGCGTAAGCTTCTGATGCTGCCTGGCCTTCTCAGCTTCTCTAGTTACACTGATCATCTACTTCTTATTTTGTTGTTGGAGGGGGAGGTGGTGCTCAAATATGGTAATCAAATTTATATCACTATATGCATTATCTATGCATCCTCAGACTGGTAAGAAGGATATCTTAGCTAGTATCCTAGCAATTCAAAGTAGACATCATCTGCAAAAAGTTGCAAAGAGAAGGAAAGAAAAGTTACCTTGAAAGGGGGTGGCAATGGTAATCCACTTATTCACATACTTGGAAAATACCTGAAAGGTAATTGTTTGCATTTAGGGATGCCACTCATGGAAGAGTGATAATTCTAAATCAAGAAGCTAGACAGGAATGAAGGGAGACAGAAAAGCAAAATAGAAAAGATACATGAGCAGAACAAATAGGAAGACATTATCTTAAATTGGAGAACATAGGTGACCAACGGGAACAGGCCAAACCGTCCCCCTTGTGCACAGCACTTATGACACATCAGACTTTATCTTCTTATGATTAATATAACTTGATTAAATGATGTAGGTGATTTGCAACTGAATAAGTATCAAGCAATTACACTTACATCACTATAAAGAGAAATGAAACATTTGATTAACAATCCACCCATGGAATGCGAAATAATATCGACTTTTCTTTCCCCAGAAGCCTTATAAGCTGCAGCCAATTTTTCTTTCAGGTCATTCATTGCCTTGTCAATCCTGCAACCATGTGCTAACCAGGTCCCTTAAGTGTGATGATAGTTTCAGCAGAAAAATCAAATAAGGCAAAATTGAACTAAACTTCTCTTGTTTAATACCATCACAGTCAGCAACTTATCAAATAGTAAGCTATGATACAGTGCAATATGACATAGTGGCAATGGAAATTTTAGCGGTTAAATAATACCTATTACTTTGGCGGAAGTCATAACCAAAACCAAACAACGTAGTTCCCTTTTTATATCCACATTTGACAAGCATATCAATCATATCATGAAAATGGTATACACCGGTCAAGTGTACACACTTAACCATCTGGAAATAAAACACCAGTAGAAGATTATGATCTCATTAAAGGAAAATACTGCAGAAGAGGAAAAGAAACAAAAAAGACGAGAACATATATTTACTTTTCGCAGGGGAATTAGAGTTAAAATAGATGAGGCTAACCACTGTTATCTTTTTGATAGGTAATACTAACTAGTATTATACTATTATTTCAAAATTCAAAGAACTTCAATAATTCCTCAATTATGCAAGTGAGTAATTCTCACTATTCATCATCCATAGTTCACACCTAGTTAATTAAATTTCATCCTCATACCAAGATCTGTTTAGAATTACTCAAGATCCCAATTCTATTATTGTTGCTAATAGAGAAAGGACCAACTGGGACATGATATTTAGAAGGAATATGCACAATTGGGAAGTGAATGATCTGGTAGGTCTTTTTGCTAGACTACAACATTGTCACATTGATCCCCAGGCAGTTGATAAGTTCAAATGGGGACACCAAAAAGGAGTTTATACAATCAAGGAAGGGTACCAATAGTTATGCTCTAGAAACCCCATGATAAATAACTGGCCCTGGAAATTCATTTGGAGGACCAAGATCTACACATTTACAGAGCTAACCCCTGTCCAGTGCCTGGCAGAGTTAAGAGGGCTTCAATCCTTACTCTTTATCCCCATCTTCCCCCAGGCTACCTCCTAAGGTTGCTTGTTTTACCTGAACAGCTAGCTCTATATGAGGCATGTCTCACCAAGACAACACAAAGAAAAGGAAAATCCAGCTCCCAAACAGATGCTATATGTGCAAAAAAGAGGTTGAAACACCCAGACACCTTCTTCTTCATTGTGAGGTGGCCTCAGAATTATGGAGTATGTTTTTTTGTTTTCTGGTCTCAATTGGACCACACCCCTCACAGTTAAGGATGCTTATGAGAGTTGGAGCCAATGGAAAGTCGACAAAACCATCAAGAAGATCTGGATTTGGTGCATTTGGTTAGAATGGAATAGGAGATGTTTTGATGGAGAGTCAGCTGCTTTAGGCAATTTGAAGGGTAGATGTATTGCAAATTTGATTAGTTGGTCCAACTTGTATCCAGCTGTTAATGCAAAACAACTTCAGGACTTCATTAACTCACTTGTTCTGGCTTTAGATAGTTTGTATAGTTAGCCCGAGATTTTTTGTAAGCTCAAATGACATATCTTGTAATTCTTGCATCTTTTTGATGTTGTTATTAATATCACCTACTTTATTAAAAAAAGACTCATTTTCACAGACTTATCTCATTGGCCAATTTCCTTTCATAAAAGATTTTCATGTGAGGTACAGGAAACTACTGAAATGAAGCCAGAGGCCGAGAGCCAATAGTCAATATCCAAGACAAAAGAAAGTGGGAGTTTTGTAGGAAAGGATAGAAACTATTTTTTACAATTAGCCTGATAAATTTATCAATTTATTTCCCATGAAAACTTCTAGAACTTTATTGCTACAGAAATTGAAAAGTAAGGGTGGCTGCCCCTACCATTTCCTTTTAGCCTCTAGCACTGCCTGAATCAAATGTAAAATCCAGTGATGTCTTCTTTAAGAAGAAAAACATTCTTAAATCCACAATAGTAATCTTGAAGTTTATTTTACTCAAACTTCATGTTCCATTCAGTGTTGTCAAAAAGAGGTGCCCTAAAGCTCAGGGTAGGCACTTCATATCACTTAGGCTGCACTTCCATGTAGACAAGTTAGTAAGGCATGCACCTCATTTGCCAATAAGTTATATCTTGAATAGAACAGTACTAAGCATAATTATGGTTGGCAAAATGATTTTAAAATTGTTAAGGAATTCATTATGAATGAAGTAGTTAGTTTTTCTTGCATTGCTTGCGCCTTCTTAAACTAAAGCCCACACTTCAATTGCGCTTTACGCTTAAAGCCCCCATAGACCTGAACTGCTTTTTAAGGCTCTTCACCTTTGAGAATACTGGTTCCAGTAATTACTTTTTTTGGGACAGGGAATTTTACTTTGTATATTCCGCATCTATATATACAAAGGTGATATAGATATTGTCAAGATTATATCATCTCCCCATACAAATTTGACGTAGCAAAACTACAAAATATTTTTGATAAAACACGATACTAAAGCACGTAGATATACACTTGTGACCACTTGATGATGCAAAACATACCAGTGAAGGATCCAAAACGTCAATTGCATAGAGTCCATAATCATCTTGTGGCACTACTATCTCTGTGCTATCATCCAATGCCTCTGTATACCCTGAATATCCCACACCAAAACCAACAATAAGATGCAACAATTCGCCCAAAAGATTTATTTTTAAAAAAATAAGAAATTGAATGCATACTCTATACAATCTTCCAGTGTTCGATTATTTACACGTTACAATTGCATGAAACAGTTCTCATCACAACTCAAACGACTCTCTCCATTTCAATTTGTTTGTCCTACTTTGCTTTTTAGTCCGTTTAAAAAAGAATGTCTCTTTCCTTTTATGACAACTCTTTATTTCTAGCTTTCCACATTGCATGTTTAAGATCACAAAATTCAAAAGACTTTCATTACTTTCTTAAACTCCACACCAAGTTCAAATCACACAAACAAAATGAAACCGAGGATTCAAAATCAAACAAACAAATCGAAACAGAGTGAGTATTTACGAACAAAAATCATTCATTTTGCATATATACATCCATACACAACCCAAAATCACTTGTTTTAACCAAAATACTAAAAAAAATTACTAGCAAAACACTACTATCATACTCTATATTCCACCTTACTACAACAACAACAACATACTCACTGTAATCGCACAAGTGAAATACGAGGAGAGTAGTGTATACAAATTATTTTCGATAGACCCTCCCGTCAACTAGCACATAAAAAACAGTAAAATGGAAGTATTTTCCTCAAACTCTACATTTGTGCTAATAAAAATCATTAAATATATATAAATAATCTATTCAGAACTCATAAAACTAAAAATCCAGAAAAAGCCTTACCTGTTTTTGGATTGTAAATTGACCATAACTTTTTTTTGAACTCATGTTCAGCTAGGAGAAGTCGGACCCAAACTCGGGTCTCGAAACTACCAAATTTCTTACTCTTAGAATGGAGAATGGACCCGGCAATACCCGATACCAACAAAACCGGGTTTCTATCAGCAACAACACTGTCACCGGAATCAGAGCTCCGACCCGGTAACAGACAAGATAAGTACTCTGTCAACATTTGAAACTTCGCCGGAGCTCCGAACGGCGACGGTTAACTTTCCGGTGGGGTAGTTGAGCTGCTGAAGTGAAAAATGGCATGTGGTTAATTGGAGAAAAGTGTCCTTTTTTTTATATTTGTACAAAAAAAAAAGTTTGGTGGACCAATTAATTAGTCCTTTTGATTGAAAGAAGTGTGGGGAAAAATGTAATAATTTGGAAAATGATTTTTTCCATAGTCGAATATCTATAAAAAATAATCTTTACGAAAGTAGAAGTAAGCTATACGTATACTTCATCCTCTCTCGTCGCTAAAATGTTCTATTTAAGTATAAAAAGTGTAACAATTGGAAATTATGATAGTAAAGAAGTATTTAGATTTTTTTTAAAAACTGAGTATTTATCAAAAATAATCGATTATAAAGAAAGCAATTTCAAAGAAAATTGATTAGCATAACTTAACCAGACACCTTTTAATTAAGAATTGAAGCATTATATCGGTTGAAAAAAAATAATTCTTTTTTGGTGATAAATCTGAAAATCTCTCCAAATATATTTTTTATTTATCAATATCTCTTGTTCCGTAAGAAATTTATTCATATCTTATTTTTGCATTATTTTAATTCTTTTTTTTATTTATAAAACTTTAATCTCATAGATTTGGATAAAAATGACACGTATAAAGAAGAAGACAATACTCAAAAAAATCAAAAGTCCCATAAGCAATTAATAACAAGCCCCACAAGAAATAAATAACCATCACTATTTTCTAGATATAAAAAAACAACGCAGTCACCAAATACAAGTTCATTAATTATTTATTGGGTTTCTATTTATAAGTCGTTCTTATTAAATCAATACATAAATGATATTATTTTTTTTATTTTATTCTTCAAAATTATTAGTCTTGAAAATATAAATTCAACCAACATAAGAAAATTAAATAATTAATTTATGTTTATTGGTCAATTTAATTAATCAAAATAAATTAATTTATGTTCGTTTATTGAAAACTTAACTTCAAGAATATGTACAACGATAAGCTTACATAGTTTTTTAAGAGACATAAAATCTAAAATGGTGACGTATAAATATAGAAACAGAGTAAGTAGTAATTAAGAATTTTGTTTAACAAAGAAGCATCTTTTCAGAATTTGGAATATGCTCTTAAGGTGCTTCTTTCCCATATTTTGAATTATTTATCATCTCTTATTATTTTGACTAATTTTTTAAAAATATTTAGACCTCATCTAATTAACAACAAATTAAACAATCACATATTCAATGAAATTTCACAAGTAAAGTTTGAAGAGGAAGGTGTCAAGTGTGTACGTAATCTTACTTCTACCTTATGAGATGGAGAGACAACTGATACAAAAAATTAGACAACGCGATTATCTACTAACCTTCTATTTAGGACCATGTTAGTAAGCTCTAAGCGTCTCAAATCTTGTTTAATCACTTTCTTCAATACTTTTTCGACCTACCTCTACCTCTACCTCTCACCGGACACACTATAGTCAATCTCTCACATCTACACACCAAGGTATCTCTTTTTCTCATGCGCAACCCATTTGGATGTTGAGACTGTTCAAAAAGAAGAAGATTTCTTGACTAAATCCGTCTTTACTAAAGAAACTAACCATAAAAGGAGAATCTTCATTTTTACATAACAACAAATCCAGTAGTACATTACGATACATTATGAAACAACACATCCAAACAGACAAGGGCAGAAATCAAACAACCAAAATGACCCTTACAATATTAAGTAATTCTGGGAATTTTGTAACTACTGTTAAGCATTGGATGGACATTCTTTCAGAGACTTGAGCACATTTTTGCTAGCCACCTTCCTGGCCATTAGTTTATCTCGTCCCGAGCACGTGCTCTTGTGAATAACGCCATTTGCTTCAACCTCTACTGTAATATAAGCTATACCATTCTCACGAGAGACTACATCCTTCTTCTTTGTATAACCTTTCTGGTCACATAGTTCAGTTAACTCTCTTACTGGATGGGGTTTTAGTGTCTGGGGTGTAACCAACGGTTCCAAAAGAGGTCGTATGCACTGGAATGTAGTATCTTTGTCGAAGCCAGAATCAACAAAGATCGCACCACCAAGGGACTCGATAACATCTCCAAGCACCTATAGCGAACCAAAAACAAAAATAAGACAAATCCGTGGCATAAAATGAAGCTCTCGACAATGGGAAAGATTTACATTTTGATTGCAGAAAGAGCTTTCAGTAACTTTTTCTTCCGAGGCAAGTATTCAATACCTTTGGGAAAGTAGTTTCAGCCTCCCATCCGAACGTGGAGACAAGGTTCAATTTCTCGAAATCCTCAACAGTAGTACATATCTGCCTTTGCAGATCTTGCGAGGCATGAAGAATGTGCTTGTGCAGGCCAGCCTTAACTGCAGATTGAGCATAGCATTCGTTGTTTACGGAGGCAGACCTCAAATCAGTAATTAGTCCTGGAGTCAGTCCCGGATATTTGGAATAGAGATGTGCTGTAACAACATAATCGAGCACTGCATCTCCAAGAAATTCCAAGCGCTGCAAAGCCAGGAGATCATATCAGCATTTGAATCAAATAGAGAGTTAAAAAGACACGAATATCGATTTTAAAGGAACAAACTGTGAATGTAGGCAGTGTGACTATCTATCCTCTCAGTGTGCAAGGAAGGCTGAATATACCGCAAAGAAACCACGACACAACAAAAAATGATTCATTTCGTGAAATCATGATGCATATTTCAAGTACTGCTCTTTCTATGATGTTACTCATCATGAGCGCTCATACAATAGATTAGTCCAAATGTGAAGATACACATATTGAATTAAGAATAAGATGCAAATAGAGCAAGACAGGATTCATATTATCATCATTATATAAAACCATGAAATTTCCGTGAATGAATAAAACAATGCACTTTTTTCCTTCACACTAGCAGCTGTAAGAACATCAAATGCTATGAAGCCTTAGGTTAATGAAATGTTCAGATTCACAACTTTACCCTAGGCAACATTATATTTTAGTAATCAATATGCAAAATATAGTTCCAAGTATTTAACAACATTAAGATGGATAATATTTATTTACGGGAATAACCTGATAGCATCGTGGAATCTCAGGTAGCATGTAAGATCCATGAGTTAGCGCTTCAACAAGCAGAGAAGGATCATTGAACTTGTAATGTAGCAGGGATTCCAAGTATCTGACGTTAACTAGCTTCTCAGCATTCATGGGAAAGTGCCTTGACATAGGTGCATCAACAAAATTGATGTCCACCCCAAGCCATTTCATAAATGATAAAGCCGCTACTTCCCCACCAGAGCTGAGGTAGGCACCTATTAGTGCCTCGACCACATCAGCTACTCTCTTACTTTTAATCTTCTGTTTTACCCTACTATACATTTTATCTGAGGACGTTAGAAACTCGTCGTCGAAGCTGTGAACTTGAGAATTATCACCAGGAATGATCCATGCTTTAAGATCGAATGGTTCATTACGGATAAAGCCCTGTAATCAAAGGTATTTATTAAAGGGAAAATCTAAAGAAGAAAATTCAGATAGCATTTTCATCCAGCAAGGCACAATACTATGCAATTAAACCAATAAAACATAAAGAACCTGCATGAACTCTTTAAAAATTCACTGGGATATTTACTAATACAAGTATCCAAAAGCACTCGCTCAAAATTGACATGTCCTAAAATAATTGTATTCCAATTGATGCACTGACGAAATATGCATGTTTTACAAATATGAATAACTACTAATTTCCATTATAACAAACAGTAGACATTTGTGTGGGCAAGGAAGGGAGTAGAGAATGTTTACATGCAAAAGTTGACAACTTTTAGGTGGCAGGCATGATTAACAGTCAATATTGGATCTTTAGTCAAAGTGTACGAGTAAATATCCCCTGGTTATCCTTAAGCATCAATGAAACATATCCTAAAGAAAAACAATAAGTCACCCAAGATTAATAGAGACATGGAGTTGATCACCAAGGAATACCAACCGGTATTTTACGAGCACATCCAAGCTTGCATAGTGCAGCATTGGAAATAATCTGATTTTTCTTAACGGTGAGAAGACCCTCATGATGATTTTCGTAAGTCTTGAACAGCTTTATACTGGCAGCATATTTGAGAAAAGAGTCTCCAAGTGTCTCAAGTGATTCCAAATGAAACTTCTCGAGGCATTTCTTCGTTGTAATTGCTTCCAAAATCTAAAATAATAAAACAAGGAATAAGTTGTGGGCACAAGAATATGTATGAAGCTCACAGCTTAAGAAAGACTGATTTAATTAGAGCAAAGATCTGAGATGAGATCATAGCAGCACATACCTTAGCGGTTGGAATAGGAACATTTAGTGTGCAGTGATCCAAATGCGTTCTTTTCAAGTTTGAGGCCATAACCAAGGACTCAATCCGATGCATGATCGAAGGAATATATGAATACGTATTAAGGGTAGAAATAGAGAGAGGTGACATGATGAGGGAACAAAGTTCAGGAGGCAACTCGACAGATGAATCAGTTGAATCTGCAAAGGAGGTCAAAGCTAAGTGATCATACATAAGCATTATAACAAAAGAAGAACCCTATGATCAAACCTTTAGCCTTCTGAGTTCTGCTTCTCTGAAGGTAATTGTGCACTTTACAAATATGTTTTCCCCTAAGAAGTGGTTCTTCTTCAAAGCATATGTTGATCCCATGCCTGTAAACCGCACATTACTTAGTGTTTTGAAACAAAAAGATGATATATGGAGAAGGTGCACCAGAAAATCAGAAGCTAATTGTACAAACCGCTTTTTGTAGTATTCTGTGTAGGTGATGGATTCTCCAGTTCTCATACCCAACAATGAGTAGCAATCCAAATTATCCAAAAAACCGGTAATGCAGTATATATGGCCATTATGAGGTGTAAAGACCAATGAATTCTCCAACATGCAGCTACATACCACCCCAGTTTTGGTGTTCACACTGCGTTTGCGATCTTGAGTAGAACACCAATCCATATGCTTATCCCCAAGAACTTGAGACGGAATCAGCAAAGAATTCACACATTTCCAATTTATTTCAGGGGTACTACCCAAAGATGGGAGCAAAAGATAATCAGAAACTGCAGAACCAATAGGCGATTGAACTGCAGCCAAAGCGTCCTGCAGTAAACTCAGATCACGGTCAAGAAGAATTCTGAAGACACTGACTTGAAACCTCTGACACTGACGAATCTGGAGAGAAAGAGATCGATAGAAGAAAAAAAAAAGTATCACCAACCATTTTTACAGGTAACGAGTAAAGAGATGATAAGAGCCATCAAAATTATAATCACCTCTTCAGCAGTAAGTGTAACAACTTTACTATAATTAAGTTGAACTTGCAAGAGTCCCCTCCTATCAACGTCCAAGTCAAATGCCAGTATTTCATCATCACACTTGAGCCTTGTCCTAACAGCAAGTATAATCCCATGAAGCTGGAAGTCGTTGTAAGAGGCATGTTGCATCTCAACTAGGTAGCAGTAGTACACTGCTTCTGAATCATTGCTGCAATGACTAACCAATTCTGGTGGAAAGTATTTTGATTCTTCAACAGTATGGATTTGACATTCTGCACAATATAATAGGTTAGAAGTGGAGCATGACAATCCAAAAAACCCACAATAGATAAAAGATGTTAGAATTACCCAATTCTTTGTTGATGGTTTCTTCCTCCACAATATCAGGAACAAGATTGTCAGTCAAGGCACCCACATGATGAAGTTCTTTACAAGCTTCCAGGCATGCAAGTTGCTTCAGTATTTTTCTATTCCCCTGTACACTAATAACTCTTTGCAGTGGCGAACTTTTGGGAAGTTGTAGCGTGCAGGTTCCTGTTTCCTTATCAATCACACACCTAGGATTGGGTTTAAAGTACCTACAATTGAATTGAATGTCAGACCATAATGCACTATTTAACATATGAAATACTCAATGATACCAGAATCCTTAACACATAGCAAGAGAATATGCAGAGTACAAACCCATCCGATGGTAGCCTTGAGCAATAGAAGTATAACAATGACACGCTAGAACTGAGGGTGACAACTGCTCCTGTGCTTTCAACCTTGTAGCAAGGCTCATCATACAATTCATCATCTAGAGGTGAACATGGAATAGAAGCATGACGTAATGATTCTTGCCGCATTATCTCTCCACTAGCCATATAGTTTTGCATGCGAGTAAGGGTTGGATCATCCCCACTAGGATTTGAGTCAAAATGAGAATGATCAGTCCATTGTTATAATCAAATTTCCCAAATTTTATCAATAATACTTGCACAAAATGTCAAGAGCTAAAGTAACTGTTTGTCTGTTAGATTCTTTTAAATAATTAATTTAATACTTTTATAACAGTAGTGCAATAGCAAGTGACAACAGCATAAATAGCATCCAGTAAATAATACACCAAAAACAATAATGAGAGAACACTGAAAAACATTCATAGTATCAACTAGAATAGATTGACAAAACATACTCTCTGACCATCAGAAGAAAGTCGGAATTTTGCATTCGAGCTCGTCCACGTGATTGTATAAAGCTACAAACAGTAGCTGATGGATCAAATCGAATCACAAGGTTGCAACTTTGAACATCCAAGCCCTCTTCAAGAATAGATGTCGCTACAATAATGTTCACCTGCGGTGTTTGCATGGATGTCAGACTTTAAATCTTCAGAAACTATCGAAAAAGCAACAAAAAAAAAAATTAGACTTACCAACCCCTTGCGAAATTCTTCAACAATTTTATTTTGATTTTTTCTACTCTGTGACTGGAGAACAGAAATATGCCCTGCTGTGTACTCAGTTCTCCAACCACTTCGTTCCGGAAGCAACTCATTCAGTAGAGACCGAAGAACAATGGCTGTAACAATTCTCTCCACAAATATGATGCATCTCAAATCCTTTCGGTCCCTGTTACCAACGATAAGATTGTTTGTAAGTAAATCACTAAATATAGAATCCTATTTCCCAACAAAAGAATGGATAATCTCAGAAACTGTCCAAATTAAACCCCAAAGGAAGTTCTTATAATTATTGATGAATCCAAAGTAGGCTCAATAACAATACAAAGGAACTGTATTATCTTATAAATATTTAATTGCATCAACACTAAATCACATATCATTCTATATGTGCTTCCTCAAAATCTCTGAAAGAAAAGTAAAGCAGGTCCATTTCACCAAGGGAAACAAAAAGATGACCTTCCTTCTTCAAAGGAGTCTCTCGCAGACACAAAATTTTAAAAGAATCTAACCGACCACTTCTCTTTTTTTCTATTTATTCTCCAAAACCCCAATTGATTGAACTAACATTAAAACTTTTGACTAAATAGTAGATTCATCATCCAAGCGCTCTCACCTGTACTCGAGTAGAGACTCTAGAAGACAATTAACTTTGGATGACAAATATCCAGCATCTGCATTTGCCTGAATATCACCACCAATTGACCAATGTGGGCCTATGTTTACAGGGAAGAGAGAGTGAGTGAGAGAGAGACAGATAGCAGAAGGAAATCAAAAAACAATCTTACAGCTTAGGGAGAAAAGAAAATGGATGTTGCTAACTATGATACCTGAAGGTAAGCGAGCCGAGAAAATCTTAGATGCACCCAAACTGAAATCTCTAACGATTGTCTGAGCACATGCATCGAATTCTCCCCATGAAAAGAAATCATTTTCTTCAAAGGACAAGAACTCAGCTGCCTGATTCAAAACAAAGTCATGTTAGGAAACTGATCAAGGCCAAAACATTTATTTATTTATTACACCAGCAAGGAACAACAATTACCTTGAAAGCCAGCCACACACCCATCTCACTCAAACAAAATAAGAAAGCCAAGTGAAGTTTTGATAAACGTCTTCTTGCAGATCCAGCACTTATAGAAGACAGGTTTGACTTTGAAATCGAACATTCATGCTGCAATGGTAAGAAAAGTTAAACAACTAAAATTGGAAGAGCAAAAAAGTCTGACCCATATGTTAAAACATGATTCCTCCAGTCGCTACTATAAAGATAAATTAAGGTTTAGTTAGTAGTCTCAGTATTCTTTCAAGGCACTTTCTGTTTTCTGGTTGCACACAATGTAGAGAAGGAAAGAGGCAACATCAGCTAAATGATAATTGATATCTTCAGAGCAGGACGAAAGGTTAGCATGAACATTCTGCAAAGTAGAAAGACAAAACCCATTGGCTAAAGAATTGATGTTTACCTTTTCTTTCAACCTTTCGAGGTCCTGAGCTAAAGTATTAAACAATGTGCAAGGAATATCCACATGTTCATATATCTTCAACTTCGGATTTGAGAATGGGATATACTCTGCCAGAACAGATTCACTGCTACACGTGTACACCTTCATTTGCAAAGGGAGATCACAATTAGAGGAACGGAATATCTATCTAAATGTGTGTTTATGACTTTCTGCATATAAAAACGATATAACAATCATCCAAGAGTTAATGCATGCACAGTTCTTTCTCTGAACTACAAGAAGATTAATTGAGAGAACCTTGGAATTCATAAGATTCTCGAGGTCACGAATCTTTTGCCAATAACTATGTGCCGTGCTAGCACCTGCATAAAAAGTATAAACATGAGAATCCAGAGAAAGTGAGATAAACCAGTACTTTAACAGTATGACGTAGAAAAATCTCAAAAGATGTCCAAAGCTATAAGATCGAATCCCACCAACCTTTAGACTTTATAGGGGAAGCAGTCATCCCAAATATTCTTGGAAGTTGTGCGCTCTCATGGGTTAACTGGTGATGATAAAACTCCTGAAAGAATACTAACCCTCTAAGATAAGAATCGTTCAAGCACCATACCAAGTCATGCTCAAGCAGGATTCTAGTTAAGTCTTTTCTTATATGGTTCACATACGTATAAAAGAACCAATGGCATGCCCACAGGGGCTTCCACATCAAGTAAATGTACACATTGCTTAGTGTGCATGTAAAAGAATTCATCCACTATACATGTCTTCACACATTCTCTCTAATATCTCCTTTTGGTCAACTTTTGAAATAAAATATTGTTGAAGTGGCAGTAACTACACAATAATTATGATATCCATTAACAAACAAATCAATTGTAGTTGATATAACGTTACGAAGTAGGGAACCGAGAGAGTGACACGTATCATATAACAACATTGTGCAGATGAAGAAATTTGACACGTATCATACAACAGCATTGTGCAGATGAAGAAATTGCACTACTTCAGAAAATATAATCAACAATTAGCTCAAACTGTTCTACAGAAAATTCAATCTTAGCACAAACAACGTACCACCATTATGCTGGCATAGGGGTGTTTGCCTCGTGCATTGTGGCACTCATCAAATATTATAACTTTTATCATGTCTATTTGTAAAAAGCTGTGCCTCAAAGCAGCAAGTAGTATTGCCGGAGTCATAACAAGTACCTGAAAGACAAGCCTGTGGTAATTACTTATGGCGCATCCACGTAATATATACACAACGCCTAACTTAGTTTCTAGCATATAAATGCTGAACGTCAGATCTAATATATTCGAAGAGAGCCCTGCCAAGAAAAAAAAGAATCTTAACGCAAACAACAGCAGCTCATTAGCAACTTCCCTTGGAGAATAGCAATTAGCATATTACTGTTCCACGAGATCCCAATACCAGCAAATATGAGCAGCTAATTTCAATAGCCTTTACAACCATTTCTTTTCCTTAACTGATCTGTACAAAATGTTGCTAAGGTTCACAATTTTGATCGAATGGTTACCGGAATGGGATAGAAAAGGATATCACATGGGTTGGGATATCCCACCATGTCAGTACAAAATGTATTCTGGGAGTAATTAATACTCATAACCAAATGTGAGTGAAATAATCTCAAATTTTATCCCGGATTGTTTTCCATTATCCCACCAACCAAACAACCTCTAAAGGTCAAAGTTAGGTTGTGGCGGGATTGACCCTTCAGCTGTGGGCATTTTTATATAGATGTGGGCTTTACTTTAGCAAAGAAGCATATACCCCATGTACCATTAGTTCAGGCTATAGAGAGGATTGATAAACAGTCACTTCCATTTTATTCTCATATAGTTGTTTAGTAACTTTAGGACTGCAATTCTTTTAAGAACAATATAGCCATACTCAATGCCAACTCAAGCAACGGTTAATAATTTGCCACTGAAGATAAAATATAGTTCATACAAACCTCATGATCGTCCACTTGTTGTTGCCATGTAGCAGCATCCCAATAATCAACACCCATTTCTCCCCAATATTTGCCCACTTTTAAGTCGGTATGCAACATCAGAGCATCTCCTTGCTTGTAATTATCAAATCACAAGATCAACAACATTAGGATGATTCAAATACACAGTTTTGAACCTAAAACCAAGCTACCTCAAACATATAACAAACTGCAAAACATGAGAAAACTAATGGGGAAAAACAGTTCTACAATCTTTAGACGGGAGAGAAATTGGTGGATAATAAACATATACACATTAAGATGATAAATTTGAATGGACGAGATTGAGAAGCTAGAAGTACTACCTGAGTCACCAGAACAACAGTCGGGACCAAGAAAACAGCTATGTACGGAGACGGCTTTCGAAGAAGGTAAGCATAGCTTCTAAGAAGCATAATTGCAATCAAGGTCTTTCCAGAACCAGTCTCTAAGTAAACAATGGTGTTCTGCTTTAATGCTGTCTCCAGAGCTTCCAACTGATAACTATACATAACAAAATCAACATGTACATTACAAAAGTTCATTTTTTAAAAATAAAATTTCTTTTTTCAATCAATTTTTTTCCCTAACTCCATTAAAAGAGAAAATAAATGTAAGATGCCAACCTTCTTGCAAAAGGCAGAGGATCAGCAGAGAGCTGTTGGTTTTCAGAGACTGCAACATCAGTTGGCTCCATTGATTGTTCTCTACATTAACATCAGATCAATCAAAACTGAAGACGCCAACAAAGTAATAAAAATGAAACAACAAACTCTCCAAGAAAACGACAACCAGGTGATCATACATAAAACAACCTATTTTATCTACACACTTCAAAGAAACACAAAGAGAACCCAAAATCCAAGAAAATCAAACCATAAAAAAACAAGGTTTTGTAAGTTCAGCGCTTATAATCAAAGATTTAACCTCCATGTAAACACCCATTTCAAAAAAATACACAAAAGAGTGATCTTTATGGAAAACAAACACAGGAATAATCAGCTGGCTCCATTGATAAATCTACATTAACATTGAACCAAACAAACGTAAAGACCCACAAAGTAACAAAGAACAAACATAAAACACTCCCAATGAAATGACAACCAGGTAACAATACCCTTAGTAACCTTTCAAAGAAAACCAAAATCTAAAGAATACACATATCAAATCAGATGTAAAAAAGACCAAGACTTTGTAAGTAAAAGAACATATAATATATGCTTCAACTCCCATTTCAAAAAATGCATAAAAGAGTGATCTTTATGAAAAAGAAACACAGAAATAGTCAGCTGACTCCATTAATCTGTTATCATTGAACCAAACAAACATAAAGACACCACCAACAAAGTAACAAAGATGAAACAGAAAATAACCAGGTTACATACCAGGGTTAAAGCAGCCTATTCATCTACATACCATTTGTACCATTTCAAAGAAACACAAATAAAAACCAATATCCAAGAAAAGTACACATATCAAACCAGAAAAAAAAAACAAGACTTCTGTAAGCAAAAGAACATATAATCAAAGATTTAAACACCCATTTCATAAAAATGCATAAAAAGGTGATCTTTATGAAAAACAAAACATAGAAATAGTCACCTGGCTCCATTGATTTGATATGCACATTAACATTAAACCAAACAAACATAAAAACACCAACAAAGATGAAACAGAAAACAACCAGATGACATACCAGGGTTAAAGCAACCTAATCATCTACATACCCATTGCACCATTTCAAAGAAACACAAAGAAAAACCAATATCCAAGAAAAGCACACATATCAAATCAGAAAAGAATACAAAAAAACAAGATTTTTGTAGGTAAAAGAACATATAATCAAAGATTCAAACACCCTTTTCATTAAAATGCATAAAAAAGTAATCTTTATGAAAAACAATCACAGAAATAGCAAAGAAAACTCACTGGCTAG
>JAJOOS010003863.1:0-23459 GCA_029582725.1 Solanum chiquidenum
ACTCGAAACGCTTGACTTAACTTGAACTAACTTGAAACTTGAGCCTCAAAATGAAGTTAAAACATTCAATGAAGACTCTTGAACAACTTTGAAAACTTGCTTTGAGTTAATATTCTTAACTTCTAGGCTTGACTTTGATCCTAACTTTCTTGATTGGAATTATGGATTTAAGGATCATGTTTTGTGTTTGGAAAGACCTCATGGTGTTTAGGAATGATTTAGGAGTGATTTAGGACAGCTAAACTTAAGAAAATTTATGAAATTAAATTCTGAAAACAGAGGAGTCCGCATCCTGTCCGCGATGCGGAGAAGCTTTTGTTCACCAAGGGAACACAGCCGCGACGCAGACTTGCTTCATGCAAGCTGCCCGACTTTTCTCCTTCACGTTACCAATTCTCAACTCTCTTAACTTCAAAGGTTTTCAGCCCCAAACACTTAGAATCATAAACCCCTCAACGTACCATAGATTTCAACTCAAACAACCACCAAATCATGTCCCAAACCAACAAGAACTTCAACACAACACAACTACAACTTCAACAACATTAACCAATCTTTTCTCAATAATAAATATGAGTTTGATGTGTGGGGGAAAGAATCAACCCAACACTATGAACTCACATACCTCAATAGGGATCACCCCCGACGATTTTTTTGATGGAAACTTGTTGATCTCCTCTTTCTTCTCTTCTTCTTTCTCCTTCTTCCCTTCTTCTTCTCTTCTTCACTCTCAAGCCCTATATTTCACTCTCTTAAAATGGAACAAAATGATCCAAATATCAGCCTAACACAACAATATATCCTCAAAAGAAATAGCTAGGGAAAAGACCAAAATGCCCTTAAAAATTTCCGGACGGATTCCCTGTCAACTGCCCAACTTTCAAAGGGCATATCTCACTCATACGAACTCGGAATTGAGAAAACTCGGTGGCGTTGGAAAGATCATTCCACGAACTTTGCAACCATAACTGAAACTCCACCTAACTCATCCTGAGCTAGAATTTATGGCTGTTCAAAGTTGACCAAAAACTCACCTTTTCCATACTTTGCCAAAATTTTCCAGATTTTTAAATTCCTTCCAAAAATGAAAATTTCCAATTCTAAGCCTCTTCAAAGCTATTTCAAATTGTTGGATGTTACAAGAAGTAGCTCCTCTAGGTACCATTCTATCTGGGGGAGCAACTGAAGAAGATTGTGCTATATTGCCCCCATTACCCTGCCTGTTCTTTGGACACTCTTGCAGGAAGTGGCCCTCTTGTCCACACTTAAAACAACCTGTCTGGCCCTGACGACACTTCCCTGGGTGGGTTCTACCACACCTAACACAAGCAGGAGCCTTATTACCCCTTGGTACCATACTGCCTTGAGGATAGGCAAGTCTAGCCCTGAAATTATAGGAATTTCTTTTGTACCCATCTTGTTTCTCTGGTGCAGGTGCACTAGCAGATGGTGGAGCAAGTCCTTTCTGTTTCTGTGGGAGGGATGACTGATTAGCATCATTCTTTTGCTGCCTGAACTCATACCCTATTATCTTAGCCTTCTTATCCTTAGACTCTTCTCTATCTTTCAGCTTATCCTCCTCAACTTGTTGTAAATGGATCATAAATCTTTCTAGGTCAATATCCCCTATCAGCATAACTGCCTTGCCTTCCTTACTTGACTGACGAGACAACCCAACAACATATAAACTCATCCTGCTCCTCATGTCAGCAACCATCTCCGGAGCATAGCGGGAAAGTTGCGTGAACTTCAAACTGTACTCATGGACACTCATAGACTCCGGATTAAGGGTGAGAAACTCTTTTATCTTTGCCTCTTGCAACTCACGAGGAAAGAAACGCCCCATGAGAGCACTCTCAAACACAACCCAACTCACTACTGGCGCATCATCAGCCCTATTCTTTTTCCATTGGTCAAACCAGATTCTAGCAACACCCTTCAATTGGTATACAGCTAGTTCCACCCTCTCCGACTCAGCAACATGCATCACATCAAATACCCTTTTAAGCTCCTCAATGAAGTTCTCCAGATTCTCAATAATACTTGAACCTGTGAAGCTTGGTGGGTTCATCATTAAGAGTTCACAGATACTTGAAGTATCAACCACTTCGCGTCGATTATCTCTCTGCCCAACACGATAAGTCGCAGCTTGACTTAACATACATATAGCTTCACAAAAATCAGCATATTTGATCTCTTCTTGGGTTTGCACTCCTTGGGCACTTGGTAACTCTTGTTCCTTACCACTCCTCTTAGCGGGACGAACTCTGACTGCTCTTTGTGGAGGCATAATCCTCTGAAAACACGCGCAAGCATGAATTAGAGGGAAACTTTTTAGAGATAAACTCTAACGCACAAAATGAATGTGAAAGAAGTGAGAAATCTTCCTAAGTGTTGCAGCCTCCCAATTATAGATGTGGCGCGCTTCACATCGATAACTAGGACTCTACAGACACGGCTTCATAGACTCCCTAGGACTCTTGAACTTTGTGCTCTAATACCAAGTTTGTCACGCCCCGAGCCTACACCCTGGACGTGGCCGGCACTTGAAGACCATTGATGGGCCCCAAGCGAACCCTTGGCCTGGCTTTCTTAACTTAGCGGAAACTTATCTCAACAACATAACTCTATGCAATGAAAGGTTTTAAAACAACCCAACTGATAAAATCTGGCCAAAAGGCAACTCGAGTCTCAAAATAGAATATTTACATAAATACATGCATGAGAGACTCAAAACTAACTGACTGACTGTCTATGAAGCCTCTATAATACTGAGATGGATGTTGGGACAGACCCCACAACATCCTAATAAAACAAAACTAGAAACACAAAATATCCAAGTCCTCTGGAAAGCAAGGAGGCTCACCACTGACTCAGGAGTGCTCAACTGGATCAACGACGTGCTGGATGCTGATCCTGGGTACCTGCGTCTGCATCATAAAAAGATGCAGGCCAACTGACATCAGTACATGGAATGTACGAGTATGCGAGCTGGATCGCTAACAACAACTTAAGCTTGAAAGGAATACAATAGAACACTAACCTTGACTCTGTTCAACTCATGAAAGACTGAACTCAATATATAAAGCAATAAGACACATGCAATATATAAATCTTGAAAACTATTTAAAACATGACGTCAAAATCATATTTATAATATCATAGAAATACCATGCTTCCTCTCAAAGTCTACTTGTGCAATGCAGGAATGAAGTCCCATACCCCCATCCATACTAAGCAGAACCCCTCGAGGAACCATGCAATTTTCTACTGTGGGAGTTTCTATAACCGATAACCACCACTAGGAAACTTAGTGGTGATACAATGTTTTACCTCACGTTGCCCGAGGACCATCCTATACCTTGCCGTGATATAGGAAGCTAACTATGCTAAGTGGATCCACTAGCTAAACTTACGGGTTCATCTAAAAAGTATGACCCGTTAATTCTCATGTTGGCTCATGGTTCTTATGGAGAGTTGAGTTAATATGAACTCGTGTCCCCAACTCGGTGCTCAAGACTACTCCCAAAAATACTTTAGCTCATAAGTGTTTTAAACACATCTTTATTTAATTTGAGATAATTACTCAAAGCTTAGCCCAAAGGCTCTTTTTGGAAAACATAGCTCCTCTGTTATTCAAATGTAAAAACATTTATAAACTTCTTTGGGAATACTTATTTCCCTAATAGATTTTGAAAAATGAACTCAACTTTAACTCTTGACTTAACTCAAAACTTGAGACTTTTTACTTAGCTTGAAACTCTATACCCTTCACTTGACTTGAAACTCGATACTCTTTACTCAACTTGAAACTCTAAACTCTTCTTGAAATTTGAAACTTGAAACTCTATGCCCTTTACTGGGCTAGAAACTTGAGTCTTAAAATGAAGTTAAAACGTTCAATAAAGACTCTAGAACAACTTTAAAAACTTGCTTGACTTACTTCTTAACCACTTTGACTTGATCCTAACTCGCCTTGAATTGAATTATGGATTCAAGGTATAAGACCACACGTTTATGGATGAGTTCTTGACATTTAAACGCACCTTGAAGTGTTGGAAACAACCATGGAACATAGGTACAATACCAAGGAACATGCATGAAAGAGTGTGAAATGAAAAGGAAAACTTGGTGTCCTTGGCACGGAGCGCCAACCCTTGAAGTTCAGAAGGGTCTTGCTGGCGCTCTGCAAGGCGCGGCGCCCCAAGGGCTGGACCCCAGAAAACTCGACTTTTCTCCCTTACTTTGTCAACTCCAAACCACCCTAGCTTCAAAGGTTTCAACCCCAAACACTAAGGATCATAAAATCCCTCAACATACAAGAGGTTCAACTCAAATACACAACCAAATCAAGCCCCAAACCAACAAGGAACTCCAACAACACAAATCAACAACATCAACAACTCAACCAATATTTTCTCTAAAATAAAAGAGTTTGGAGTGTGGGGGGAAGAATCCCCAATCACTATGAACTCACATACCTAGTAGGGATCACCCCCGACGATATCCACGACGATCTTTGACGAACCTTGCTTCTTCTTCTCCTTCTCCTCTTCTTCTCATCTTCTCTCTCATGCCCTAACCCTCACTCTTCACTCTTTTAAAATGGGACAAAACTGATCTAAAAATCAGTATAACCCACTAATATAACCAAAAGAATTGGTTAGTGAAAAGACCAAAATGCCCTTAAAATTTCCGGACGGATTCCCTGCCAACTGCCCAACTTCCAAAGGGCATAACTTACTCATACGAACTAGAAATCGAGCAAACTCGGTGGCGTTGGAAAGATCATTCCACGAAATTCGCAAACATAACTGTTACTACTCCTAATTCATCCTGAGATAGGAGTTATGACTGCTCAAAGTTGGCCAAAAACTCACTTTTTTCCATACTTAGCCAAATTTCCAGATTTTTAAATTCCTTCCAAAAAGACTATTTCCAATTCTAAGCCTCTTCATCGTTATTTCAAAATGCCGGATGTTACATAAACTCTTTCTCAAAAACTCATCTTTATTTTCTCTGAAAATCAATTTAAGACAAAAAAAAATTGCTTTAAAAGATTCTCAAAAATTATAACTCAAAATAGGATTCATGCTGAAATATAGACATGAACAGATAAACTCAAGGATCTCAATTACAATATGAAAACTCAATGCTCAGAAATCAAGAACTCAGAACTCAACAATACTGCTCATCTGAAGAAGACTCAATTCATAAGGTTTATGTTGAAATATAGACATGAACGAATCAACGCACGAATCTTAATGCATAACATATAGCAATTCAATAATTAGGAATAGAATTTCAAAAGAATTAGGAACTCAAGAACTCAAAATTAACTTATCTCTAGAATACTCAAATCTAGGAATAGTATCCGAGATTACTCTTTTACTGATTTGAAAGTAGATGTAGGGCGTGAGGACAAACTAGTCCAACACTATGATAGTCTTATATACCTGGAAGAATAGATTTCTTGATGAAGAACTTGATTAGAAGCCTTGAAACCTTAGCTTGAAGGAGAACAATCAAGAAAACCTTTCATTAGATTTCTTGAATTAGTTTCTTGAAACTCTACGGCCAAGAACTATGATTTTCAGTAATGATTCATAATTGTATGAGAGAATTTGAGTTGGAAAGAATTAAATTATTGGAGAAGGACTTATCTTGAAGAAATTTTTGAAAAAGATTGGAAGAATCTTAAATGAAAGTCCTATGCTTTGATTTTTTTTCCTTAGGGTTTTGTATTAGGGTTTGAGAGAGAAGAGAATGGAGGATTAAGACACTACAAGAAAACTGTGAATTACATGGAGATTTTCCTGGGGATTAGTATGAAAATTTGCAGGAAATAAGTTTCCTATTGATCTTCATACTGATCCCCAGGAAAATCCCCATGTAATTCACACTTTTCTTGTAGTGAGAGATGAAAATCTGATTGGTTTGGGCCTTTAATTAGTCAAAATATTTGTTTAGGGTTTTTTTAGAGGTAAAAAGTCAAAAACGACCATTTTTAATGTTTTCCCGTTGGCTAATTCGTCACTGCACTGTATCAGGTTACTAAAATGGTCATAACTTTTTACCTGGAACTCAGATTGACGCAAAATGGTGGCGTAGGAAAGCAAATTCAAATACCTTTAATTTTATAGGTTATGGGCCACATAACTCTTTATATTCCAAGAGATATGGTCGTTTGAAGTTGATCCAAGTAGAATCTTACATCAAACTTAATCGGTAAGGAAACTTTCAACTCAACTTTGTATTATGAGTTCTAGTGACCTTAGTTGATATCCGAAATCATTTCCACACTAAAGAATTTACCTTTACACATATGGGTAATTTAAGAATCACCCAATACGATCTTACATGTAAATGAAGAATAGTTCGGGTCTTTACTTAGAAATTTTTGAGGTGTTACACTTGAAACCACAAGTAAAGGTAAACAGGTTCATTGCATGTGATTATCAACATGATGTCATTTTATATGTTTTCCCCGACATGCATTGCACAAGTGATTAGATGTTATGTTTGTGTTGGGGGGTTTCAGACATGTGTTTCAAACACTCGAGTTGCATTCTAGTAGAATTTAAAGCTATAGTTTATCTCGATCAAATAGTTTACTAAACAAGCTTGGCTTTAGGTTTTGAAAGTTTCATCAGGTTTGTATAATGATTTTGAATTTATCACCAAATTTTGGTTCAATTCTGATGAGTTTGAATGTATTGGGTGCTCTGACATTGCTTTAAGCATAAAAGTATAATGATCCAAAGGTTCATTTTTAATTCTACCTACCCTGCTAATGAATCATATTTAAAGACTTATTCCGTGTTTTGCATAATTTTGGCGTTATAAATTGAGTAAAGATTGAAATTTGCCAATGAAATGCTAGAATTTTGGATCATGACAATTTTACATAATCTCTATCAGATTTAAGTTTTTAGTGTACATATTAATGTTGGATAGGACGATGGTGGTTTAGAATGAATAGACATGAAATAATCCAAATGTATGTTGGATAGGGCAGGAGATGGTGGTTATAGTGGTTAGAATTGAACATTTAAGAATTTCGAAGATGAATTTGTCTGCTTATTCAATTTTATATAATTGTTTAAGTTTCTGTTTGTGCACATTCAGAACTAGAGGGTATAACCAGAAGTAAGTACTCATTCATACTTAACCAATGGTCTCGTATTCGAGTCCCTCTGGATATAGAGTTGCCTTTGTTAGGGAGCAGTTTACCCCCAATGTGGGACTTTCCGACGCAAATCTAAATTTAGTCGGGCTCCAATACAAATACCAAACAAATAAAAATAAAACTGGAGGGCATAGATATATAAAACCAAATTAAAAGGTACATTTATGAATTTGAAAAATCTCAATCATATTTAAGTTTTTAGTGTACCTTATGTTGGATAGGGAGATGATGGTTATTTATTAGAGTGAATAGACATGAAAATATCCAAATCTAAGAAAATTTATGATCTGGATGCTGTTGGGTAGTGAGATTGAATGGTGTTGGGTATCTGGAAAAACTGAATATCACGTAATTTAGACATTTAAATTTGTATAAAGTTAAATAAATAGACACATATATCCTATTTGGTATTTTATATGACAATTCTCATCATATGTGACGTCTTATAAGTATTATGTCAGGTAGCATGAGTGTGTCTACTTGTTCAATTTTATAAGAGATTAAGTGTATGCTTATGCACATCCAAAATTGGAGGGCAAAACCAAAGGAGGTAAGTACTGATTCATCCTTAACTAGTGGTCTCGGGTTCAAGAGTACTGATTCATCCTTAACTAGTGGTCTCGGGTTCAAGTCTCCCTAGATATAGAGTTAAGGGTTAAGTAGCGTTTTACCGCCAATGTGAGACTTTCTGACGCAAATCGAGATTTAATTAGGCTCCAAGCTGATACTGAATATCAGATGGAAAACCAAAAAAAAAAGTTACTCCCTCTGTCCCAATTTATGTGACACTTTTCATTTTTTGAGAGTCAAACAGTTTAAGTTTGACCGGGAATTTACGCATGAAATTTTCAATTTTTTTGAAATGAAATTTATATATTTGTAAACTACGTAAAAAGTACTATAAGTCACAACAATTGATAATTCAAAATGTTTAAACGATCTATGAAAAATTTATGATCAAAGTTAGACTTGTTTAAATCTCGAAATCTAAAAAATGCCACATAAAATGAGACGGAGGAAGTAAAAGAACATAAATATATAAAACCAAATTAAAAGGCGTATTTGAAAAATCTCTATGGGACTTAAGTTTCTAGTGTACATTATTATTATGTTGGATAGGGAGATGGACAGATGGTGGTTAGAGTGAATAGACATGAAAATATCCAAACCTAAGAAAATTTATGATGTGGATGTTGTTGGGTAGTGAAATTGAATGGTGTTGAGTATCTTGAAAAACTGAATGTCTCATAATTTAGGTATTTAAATTTGTATAAAATTGAATAAATAGACACATATATCTTACTTGCATAATTGGTATCCTATATGACAATTCTCGTCCTATGTGACGTCTTATGTATATTATGCCACGTAGAACGTGTGTGTCTACTTGTTCAATTTTATACAAGTTTAACTGTCTACATGTGTTCATTCAAAGTTGGAGGGCATAATCAGAGGTAAGTTCTCGTTCATCCTTAACCAGATGTTTCGGGTTTGAGTCCCTCTGGGTATGGAGTCACCTTTGTTAGGAAGTATTTCACTCTCAATGTGAGACTTTTTTATGCAAATTTGGATTTAGTCGGGCTCTACTGTGGGTATCGAACACTGAATGAAAAATCAAAAGAAAAAATTAAAGAACATAGATGTATGAAGCCAAGTTAAGGGGCACATTTATGTTTATTCCACTAAATAGCTAACCTATGATGGTTGAAAGCAATTATTTGTGCTTTGTATTTTCCAGGTCAAAACTCGTGCAAGGATTTAGCATTTGCATACTATATTTATTGTTTTTGGTACATAGGAAAAAGTTTCCATTCTTCAAGATTCATAGATGTCTTTCTTGACTCTGCTCTTTGTTTTATCTACTTTTGTATTTTAAGAGGAGCTGTCCATGTAGAGGATTATAAATGAGATCCACTATGAAATTTCCATGGCAAGACTTTCAAACAATGATAAAGGTAAAGAACATTATAATTTGGCATAAATCATAATATATAAACGTGTCCTTTAATTAAATTGACTTCAGCTGATACTTATATCCTCCAACTTTAGATGTGCACAATGTAGACACTTAAACTTGACTTCAATTAATATCTATACCCTCCAACTTTAGATGTGCACAAATAGGTACCTAAACATGTATAAAATTAAACAAGTAGATACATGCGTCCTACATGGCGTCCAACGTGTAATTAATATGTCATGTAGGACGAGTGTCATGTCTATACTTGTTCAATTTTATAAAAATATTAAGTGTCTACTTATGTATTTCCAAAATTGGTGAAGCCAAATTAAATGTCACATTTATATATTATGCCTTATTATATTCTTTAGGGATGCATTCATAACTTTGTGTACAAGTTCAAATTTTCACTTAATGAGTAAACATTACAATGAAAATTCAAAGGAAAAGGATATATATTTTATGTGTGTTATTACTTTCATTTGAAATTTCCACATAAACACTCGTACAAACACTTGAGAAAACAATAACATTTCCATTATTCTACTTTCATAGTTGTCTTTCTTGACTAAACTCATTGTTTTATCTGATTTTGCTTTATACAAGAGATCCACTATGATTACTTAGAGTCACTTAAAAATAGAATTGTAATTAGACTTTTGTGTGTAGTTGTTTTCTTTTGAAATTTCCATGGTATGCCTTATGAACAATACAAAATGTAAACAAGATCCTAATTTTCTTTAGGGAATGAGTATATGACTTTTTGAACAAAAGTCCAAATTTAATGCCAGACGATTTGAACCGTTGAAAATTAGATTTGAACATCTTTTATTGAATACATAATTCACCGTATATCTTTTTATGCATACTACATAAATTTGTCATTTAACTTGATTTCTTTCACATTTATGCCCTTCAATTTTGGGTGTGCACAAATAAACATTTTAAATTGTGCAAAGTTGAACAAGCAAACACATGAATCCTATGTGACGTCATATTACACATAGGACACTACATAAGAAGAAAATTATCATGTAGGATGCCACATAAGACGTGTATGTCTATTTATTTAATTTTATACAAGTTTAAGTGTTTACTTGTGCACACTCAAAGTTGAAAGACATAAATGTGAACTGAGGCCAAGTTAAACGACATATTTATGTATTATGCCTATCTTTTTATATGTTATTAGGAGTTGTGATCGTTTAAAATTGGATTTAGTTAGCTCATTTGAATTTTTAATATCATAAGAATTTATTTTATGAGGCTTTCACAAGACTTATGTTTGCATACCCAACCAAAACTTGGAGATAGACTTATGAGTAGTCTGCAAGTAATTTATGTTTCAATAAATAAATCGTATCATCATTTATGCTATCTTTTAGTAAACAATATTATTTTGACTTTACTTGTCGAGTTTGGATTTTACACATTTCTTAATAAGTAATGACTAACGTAAGAATTTTATCATATTAATCGTATTAATTGATATGTAATTTTAGATTTTGGGAAATGATTTGAATTGAAGTAGTTAATATTAAGGAAAAAATATGTAAAAAATATATATTTTCTTTTGATATGCTACAAGTGATAAATAAAAAATAATAATATATTTTTAATATACTGGACAAATATAAATGAAGAAAGAAAGTGAGGCAAAGAAGGAGAAGAAGGAGAAGAGAGAATCTAATTTTATTGAATCATAGAAATTTTAGAAATTTTATCAAAAAAATATATCCACTCCGTTTGCTCCCTTGGTGACTCGAACTCGCAACCTTCAGGTTGAAAGTGAGGGGTGCTTATCATCCAAGCAACTCCCTCTCGTCAATTAAATTAGGAACTTATTATTTCCTAAACAAATTTTTTCTGTATTTTTTCGGCGAGAATATGCTTATTCTCTTGGAAGTAAGTGAGGCAAAGAAGGAGAAGAGAAAATCTAATCAATATTTAGATACATATCTTTTTTTAATTGGACATTTTAGAATTAGTTAGTTTACATAATTATTAACAATAAAATTTATATACATTTAATTATTTTTTATTTTTTATTTATAAAATATTTATTTCTCCTTTCACTTTAAACTTTTTTTTATTTTTTTCATTAAGTTCTTATCTTTTCACTTTTAATTATTTTAAAAAAATTATGTGTTTTTTTAGAATATTTTAAAAAGAATTATGTGTTTTTAAAAATATTTTTAAAGAGATCATGTGTTTTTTAAATATCTTTTAAAAAATGATAATATTTTTTTTTATGAAAAAAATGTCTTTTTTATGTTTTATTTGGTTTTCTTTACTTATTTTGATATCGTCCGAAATTAACTTAATTTAAATGGAGAAAGGCCTAAAATGCTCCTCAACTATTTGAATTGGTACAAAACTATCCTCCATCCACCTTTAGGCCCCCAAATACCCCTGACATTAACCTTTTGGCTCAAAAATACCCTTATGTCTAATATATCATACTCATTAGGTGGATGGAGGGCAATATTATACCAAATCTCATAGTTTAAGGGCATTTTAGGCACTTTTCCGTTAATTTTTTTTTAAATTACTTAATATAGAAGCTCACATGATTGACTTGATTTTGAATTTCATACTAAATTAAAAATAAAAAATGGGTTAGGCATCTAGTCTCTACTCCCCCCCCCCTCCCGGCCCTTCACTTCCTATCTCTTCCATTTTTGTTTTCTATTTGGATCTTGTCTACCATTACACAAGAGAGAAAAAGGAGAAAAATAACGGTGCATTCATATATAAATAATTAGTTCAATAAAAAGATGACTTAATTAAGCAAATATGTACGAATATTACATTTTTCTTTTGTGTGTACCCAAAATTCAAAATAAAAATAATCATTTCTCTTATCCCCACCTCATCCCACCATAAATGTAATACAAATTAAAAGAATATAAACATGTGAATTCATTTCAAGTTTGAGTCCCAGATATCCTAATTAAGAATAAGAGATTAAAAAAAGGAATATAAGAGAACAAGACATATGGATAATTGACAGAAAATCTTATATTAATGAAAATAATATATATTTTTTGTAGATAGACAATCAGTCGGGGTATGAATTTTAGTTGTATCCTGAGTTGGGTTACGTTATAATGAATTGGGGATTGATTTAAAATAGGCCAATAGGGAGCACTTTATCCCCCTAATGTGAGATTTCTCGGCGCGAATCTGAATTTAGTCAGACTTCAATGTGGAAACCGAACACCGGATGGAAAACAAAAAAAAACAAAATAGGCAATGAACTAGCTTAGAATCATTTCAACAAGTCCAAACCTTTCTACGGGAGGTGTTATTCATCTACATTTATTCTAATGAGTCGTGTATCGTTTCTAATTAGTTAGGAGCTCTCTTACCAAGTTATTTATGTATTAGTTATGTGAGTTTCTGGAATAACCCACGATAGAAAACAAAGTATATATATATGCTTTTTAACAAGTAAAAATATTGGTGAACCTCTTTCAGATATAAGCACACAACCCGCTAAGGAAGTGATGGTCTGGTCAACTTTATTGTTAGTCAAATCCACAAAATTAACAAGTGAGAGGGCTATATTATTTAAGAAAGTAACACAATTAGATCTTAACCAAATTAATATCCTTACATAGACTATATTCAACAAAAGTGGCCATATACGCTTGGCGGGTGCATGGGGAAGTGCATGGATAAACAATCTCAATAAGTTTATTTAAGCCATAATCAATTTATAAAAAATTTGAAAGTTCAATTATTTTAGAATTAAGTTATACCCTAATTTAATCGGGTTTCAGTGTAAATATCAAACACTGAATGAATGAATAATAATAATAATAATAATAATAATAATAATAATAATATTAATAATAATAATAATAATAATAATAATAATAATAATAATAATAATAATAATAATAATAATAAGTTATATATATGACCGAAGCAATTCTAAAAATTTGCATATGAAGTCACAAACTTTATATGAAGTTTGTTGAATTGATTGTGTAAATAAATTTCAGATATTTTTATCTAACTTTAAACATATGTGACAAAATATCAATACCGTTGAGTTATGCACACAAGAGCAATGATTTGTCATCATCAAAAAGGGCAAATTTGTTATATTGAGAAAGATTTTGATGATTGACAAATAGGGGAACAAATGAAAAGAACATGTTGCGCCGACATGTTCCTATCAGATTGAGTCCGACTGAGATTAGAAGAAGATCAACCATGTGAAGCATAAGTTATAAGGTGGTAGATGAGTTGCTTTTACGACAAGAATCTAGTTGTATAAAATTTCCTTTCTTGAAGGATTCCTACATGGAAAGAAATCTCAAGTCAAAGCCGCATACGAAATCCTAAATGGAAAAGGAATTCTTAGAAGGACCAATTCTGACTCAAAGAAGGAGAAGTCACATATCTATAAATACAATAAGATTTTCATAAATAACCTTGCGCACTTAAATAGAGAGTTACAAGCAGAATACAATCAAATAGAGTTCATATTTTATAGAGTTCTGATTAAAGATCCAAGTGCAACAGATGCAAGGTGTAGGTCGTAGTTTTTTTTTTACCCTTTATGAGTTGGGGTTTTTCATGATAATGTATTGTGTTATTACTTTATTTTCCTTACATAATGTAGCTCCAGTAATCCATAAAGGAACAAATAGAATATACATGTTTCTTAGGTAAATCGGGGGGTCAATATTCTAATAATTGGTACTAGAGCAAGTTATCTTAGTATAGTCTAATAAATCAAGATAAGATTACTATGAATTCTGCACCTCATCTAGGGCACAACAAAGGTCAACAAATCAACATACCACCATTATTTAATGGACAATACTACGCATGGTGGAAGCAATCATGAAGGATATCCTTCAAGCTGAGGACTATGAATTATGGACCAGAGTTACTGTTGGTCTTTTGATTGCTATGATGGATGATGCTGAAGGGAACAACATCCCAAAACCCAAGGCTCAATATGGATAAACTTATTATAGAATGTTAAAAAGAATGTTAAAGCCAAGTGTATCCTTGTATGTGGACTCAGAAATCTCATCTACGAATGTACTACGATGAAGCAAATTTTGGACATGTTGGTCAATGCGCATGAAGTAAATCCTCAAGTAGGGAAATTCAGAGTTGCTTGAATATGAAGCCTTCAAGATGGAGAATGGTGCATTACTTTAGGATATGATTACTAGATTCACTATCATTATGAATGAATTGATGTCTTTGAAAAAAATATACACTTGAGGAGCAGGTTGACAAAGTACTGTGAAATCATGGGAAATCAAGGTCATTACAATCAAAGAAGCAAAGGACCTGACAAACATAAGTTTGGATGAATTTGTAGGGAATCTAAAGACATGAGATAAATGTTGATAACACAAAAAGGAGTGAAGGAAGATATTAACTTTGCTCTCAAGGAAACTAAGAGTGATGGATCTGATCAGATAATGAGGACATAACTATGATTAGTCGAAACTTCAAAAAGCTCTTCAAAAAAGATGGAAACTATGAGAAAAAAACTACCCCCAAGCAAAGAAAAAGAATATGGTAAGACTATGTATGCTTCTTTGGGAATAGGTTCAGACAACTCAAATGATGATAATATAAAAGATTTTTCTTTGATGGCCATGGAGAACTCTGAACCAAACACTGAGAAAAAGGAGGTAAACATTTTGACCTTAAAGAAAAGCTGAAACTTTTTCCAAAGAAAAAATTATCTTCCCTAATGATAACTCTCATAGATAATTTTCATAATTTTAATGAAAACAAAGATAAATTGTTGACCTCCTTGACCAGTTTAAAGTTTGAGTATACTAATCTTGAAAATATCAATATTAATCTAAAAAGGAAAGTTCAATCTCTAAATAAAAGGGCCTAACCACTTGATTCTTCCACTCTATCTCTCAAATCTGAAACTATGAAATTAAGTGTTACTGAAAAGGGAAAGGAAAAATAAGCAGTGACCAAATCATATGTGACCAAAATGTAAAGAGGTTAAGAGATGAACTATTTTTTAAAGGAAAAAACTAGAAGAATAAATATTGAACTGACTAGAACTAGGTATGAACTTGATAGAGTAAGAAAATGAACTCAGTCAATATTGATTGTCACTCAACTTAGTAGTAGAATATATAATGCTAAAGCTGGAATAGGTTTTGTTAAAGAAGCTACTAAGAAAACTTCTTATCTATGCACACATTGTGGTAATATTTGTCAATAAAGAGGTGTCTGTCTAAAAGTTATAGCTCACATGAATAAAAACTTTAAATTTGCTTTAAAAAGGAAAATAAACTTTGTGAAAAGAAAAGAATCACGTCAAAGGAATAGATAAAAAAATTTGAAAATATTTTACCAAAAACAGATCAAAAGAGATCTCATTCATCCTTTTGATCAAAACAAAAAACCTAAGCTAGTTTGGGCTTTTAAGTGTAACCTTTTAATTTGTAAGAAAAGTGAGAGAAAGCAAGCAACATTGGTACATAAACACTATTTTCTTAAGGCACATGATTTAAATTAAAAGAAATCCCCCTCATGTGTAGAAGAAACAGATGGAATGGTATCTTTTAGAGGTTGTAAGAATGATCAAACCAAAAAGGTTGAAAAAACGGGCAAGTTTGAAGAACACTCAATTGAAAGAATGTATTATGTTGAAGGACTAAACCACAATCCACTAAGCATATCACAACTTTGTAGTAAGAGAAACAAACTTGTAGGATGATAATGAGTTGTCAAGTATTTTTTGAATCAATTATGCAGGAACATGTGAAAGAAACACATCCCACCTATGTAGTATCTAACTGTCACAAATATGAAAATCATATGAGGCATACTTAGATGATCATAGCGTAGAAAGTGTGAATCGACCAACTAAGAAGGATGATTGTAATACCTCAAAAATTGTACTCTTGGAATCTAAATCAGTTGTCATAAGTGTATCAACTTGAGTCGGGTGGTATACTACGTCTACTCGTTCATATATATTAAGGTTCATTCCTAAGTATTAGAAGTGCTTTGGATGTGAGTTAAGGTCATAATGAACTTTTAGCACAAAGTTGAGTTTAAAAGTTCTCTAACGATTAAGTTTTTATGTAAGTTCATTCAATGATCTACTTCAATCAATCATACATCTTAACATATGAAGAGTTGTCTGGATTAATACCAACAATATGAAAAACTTTGAAGTCTTCTTGCAATCAGTTTTGAACGTTCGTCAATCCAAGCTATGTGCTATAAGTTATGCTCATCTTTATAGGCACTACATAGTCTGCACAAACCAATGCGCGAAGTGGATATCCACCAAGAGGCCGAGTGACAAAGTCAGTTCTACTATTAAGATTGCACGAAGTGCTGCTCGGACTAAGCTTCAGTTGCGCGACCGCACACATCACTTCAGAATTCTTTTAGTTTTCTCTTCTTTTCACGTTTTAAGAGGGGTGTTTATGTCTTTTACTCATCCCAAAACAACAACCTATGACTATTTATGTATTTCAAAAGTGTAACACCCCATAAAGATTTTGAGCTAAGACTTGAACCATCCTTCATTGTAAGTAGGATTTTACCGAGGAATTTAAAATTTCTTGAGTATTAATGTCACTAGATGTAGCACCTTGAGTTCCAAATAGAACTAAAGAGAAATTCATTCAAGTCATTCCTAAGTTCTTCTATGTTTTGGGTCAACTTCAAACGACAATAACTCTCAGTACATGATGAGTCAAGTGTGCCATGAGATGGCAAATAAAAGGTCTTTGAATTATCTTTCCAACGCCACCGAGTTCGCTAATTTTCAAGCTTGTATGAGGGAAATATTCCCTTTTGAATTCAAGTTGTTCAAATAAGGAAAGTTACCCGAAAATAGTAAGGGGTATTTTGGTCTTTTCCTTATCCAATCAGATTTAATTCATTTTTAGTAAGATTTTAAGGGTCTAATTCGATTAGGGTGAGTTTTATAATCCTAATATACACCTAGGATTTTAGTTGAGAGTTCAAGAAGAGAATAGAAGAGAAAAAAGGAGAAAAAATTAAAAGATCAAGGCGTTCGTCGAGGTTCTTGTGTTTTGTTGCGAATTTTTGCCATGGGTTAGATCCCTAAGAGGTATGTAAGCTTTCATAGTGTTGAGTTTGTTCACCCACACGTCAATCATATTAAATTGAGCGTTAAATTCATTCTAAAAAGATGAAGGTTTGATGTTCTTGAAATTGGCTTTCATTCTTGAGTTAAGATGAAATTGATGAGTTCTTGAGGAAATCGTGTCGATTTTAGAGTTTTTGTTTGATTAGATTCTTGTGTACATGTATTGAGTATCTGAATCTAAAGATAAATCGAGAAAAAGAATCGAATTTAGGCAAATTGGCGTTAGAAAACGAGTAACGCGGACCTGTTCCTCAGAAGTGATGTTTTTTCTCTCCGCGTCGCGGAGAGAATGCGGACTCCACTGTTTCAAAAATCCTTTTGACCAAATATTAAAATGTATCTCCGTGTCGCGGACTTGCTCCCCAGACAGTGTTTTTCAACCAGTTCTCATGATTAACTATCTAAAACACTTTTAATCATCACTATATCTTTCCTACCACAAAGCATGATCTTGAATTCATAATTCAAATTTAAGGTAGAGCTAAGAGTTAATTCTTGAGAGTTCTTTCAAACATTTTTGAGAAAGTCCATTTGAGTCTTTTGAGGAGTCTTCTACAAATTCAAATAACGTGTTTCAAGACTCAAGTAAGTGAGCATGAGAGTGAGGAGAATGTATTCACGAGTCTACTTTATCATCACGAGATCCTTCATATCATGAACCATAACTTTTGAATTCATAATTCACATTCAAGAGAGATTTAAGAGTAGAGTTCAAGAAAGTCTTTGAGTGAAATTGTGAATCCTTTGAGATCAACTATCGATTTGCACTATGTTTTGAGGAAGTAAGCATGAGAATGAGAAGAGTCGTATACATGAGATCCATAGTGTTATGTAGACCCTCGAGTCGACTCGTTCATGTCCATAATTCGGCATGAACTTTATTCTGAGAAGTCTTTTACAAATTTTCTAAAATTATTTTAAGACTTGAGCACTTGAGTTGAGAAATAGTACAGTCGAGTTCGTTTTCTTTAAAATGATATATGGGAACTATGTATTCTCAAGAGTAAATATTTTCACATTTAAAAGAGAAGGAAACTGAGATTTCCAAAAGAGTTTTGAGAAGTTTGAGTAACATCTCTTTTAAGAGAAAGATTTTTGAGTAATAATCTCAAAATACAGAAAGAATAATGTTTTTAAACATATGAGCTAGTTACGTTTTGGAGTAGTATTGAGCACTGATATGGAGACGAGTTTAAGTTCAGATAATTCAAAGTCTCCATAAACCTTGTTGCCAACATGGGTAGAAAAGGGCCATACTTTTTAAATGATTCCTTAATGTTTTTACCATAGACTAGTGTATCCACTTAGTGAGTTAGGTTCCATACCCTCGGCAAGGTATAGGACGACCCTGGCAGCGTGAGGCAAGACGTTGTCTCATCACATAACTCATAGTGATGGTTGTCAATTAGAGAAACTCCCATAGAGATATATTTTGTATTCTTATATACGCAGAGATATTTTGAATTCTTATATTGTCACACCCCAAGCCTACACCCTGGAAGTGGCCGGCACTCGAAGACCATTGCTGGCCCAAAGCGAACCCTTGGCCTGACTTACTTACTCAGCGAAAGACTTAAAACATTAATACAAGGATTAAAATGCACTTACTCAACTGTTTAAAAGATAACTTATAACGTGTTTAAAGATAAACCATTCAACTTAGCCAAAATGGCTACTCAAGTCTTAATACATAATAAATAACAACGTAAAGACAACCGATTGTCTATCTATGAAGCCTCTAATAACTGAGATGGAGGTCGGGACAAAACTCCCAATCATCCTAACAACTGAAAACTATTGAAGCAAATGAAAAATGAGCTCTTCGGAAAGCAAGGAGGCTCACCAACTGACTCTGAGTGCTCAACCTGATCAATGATGCGCTGGATGCTGATCCTGGTTACCTACGTCTGCATCATAAGACGATGCAGGCCAACTGTCATCAATATATTGAATGTACGAGTATGCGAGTTTGAATGCTAAACACAACTTAAGCTTGAAAAGAATCTGGAAGGAACACTTACCTTGGCTTTACTCAACTCCTGAACACTTAACTCAATATAAAGCAATAAAACACATGCAAATATATATATATATATATATATATATATAAAACTGGGAAAATAGTGTAAAACAACTTAGTTCATTAAAGAAATGCAATAACAGACTTAACTTTACTCATGTAATAAAGTAATATAGTTTATGTGGGAGTTTTTATAACCGACAACCACTACTATGAGCCTAAGTTGTAACACCTCAGAAATCAGACCCAGAAAAAAATTCAGAAAATCAAAAGCTACAGATGCCATCTACAGGCACAACCTACGAAACGTGGGATGACTTACGATCTGTGCTGGTGGTCCGTAGATGGACACTGCAACCCAGCTCAGAAAATCAGCTAAGTCTCGACCCACGGACAGACCTATGGTCCGTAAGTCAGACCACGGTCTGTGGTCTGTGTCCATCGATCAAGACCACTTTTACGCAACCTCTGACATGAACTACGGTCAACCAACACGAACCGTCGTTCGATCTATGGTCCGTAGGTCTGACCGTAAGTGGGGTTCAACAGCCAATTAGAGGAAATTGTTGATTGGGTCAAATTCAGATAGTCATAACTCCCAGAACAAAATGAATTATGTGTCCTATAACCTATGCTAATATAAATAATTGAATCCTCTTTCCAACACCGCCGAGTTTGCTAAAATCCGACCTCCGAGTAAAAAGTTATGCTCGTTTTAGTGAAGGCCTGTCGAGCAGACTTGACTTCCGAACCCAACCTACGGACCGTAGGTTGAACTACGGCCCGTAGGTCCCATCCGTCGGTCACTCCGACATCAGTTAAGTCAGGGGTCTTTTGGTCTTTTCCTATTTCGTTGGACCCCTAAGCTACGTCGTTTAGACCCTAAATTATGAGGTTTTAGTTAGTTTAATCCTAGAAACACAACTAGAACTTACCTATGTCAAATCATTAATCAAAACTTAGAAAATTAGAACGCTAAGAGGAGAAAGAGGTCAAGAACCGTAGTTCAAGAACGCAGCAAGATTCCATCAGTTCCACCCCCGAAATCAAAAGATTTCTCCGTGGAATTCATCACCAGGTATGTGGGATTTCACTAGTGGGTTCCTTTCACCCATTAGGTCCCTAGTTTTCAGTCAGTTTCTTGATTCCCTTATTATGACTAAACCTAGGGTTTCTTGAATGTTAGAATTATTGGGTTCTTAGCTGTTAGAATGATCCAAATCAGATTAGTATATTAATATTCAGTTTATTGCATGAATTTCAGAACCCTAGCTATTTATTTCTTTAGTTCTTGAATTACACGTGCTAGGTTAGATATTTCAGTATTCAGTTATACATGCCTCAGTTTATGAATAGATTAATTGTTGCATTCTCAGTTTTGCATGTTCAGTTTTGAGCTATCCAATATTACAGAAATTTAGTCATAATGTGTTAATCACTTAATCTATTGGGAGTAGCATAATACCGAATTGGACTAGGGTTCAGCGTACCCATATAGTCCCAAAACTACGAGCCACGTAAGTGTAAGTCCCCTCTGTGGGAAATATCAGTTAGTGATCACGCCAGCATGCCTTTATACCTTTGGCCGGGTATATTGGGACCTCTCGATGGGGAGTATACATCAGACTCCACATTTAGCTCATGTGGTTTTATTATCGATTATTAGTAGCTCCCACAGTTCAGTCAGAATCTATTGCACTGACCACATTTCAGTACAGTCAGTATTCAATCTCAGTATGTTATAAATTTGGTCATTGCATTCAGTTAGTTTAGTATTCAGTATCTATATCATATTCAGATTATGCTCTTGCTTTATTGCTTGTTCAGTCATATGTTTATTTATGCTTTACACTATCCTGCTTGCTCAGTACCTTTCAAGTACTAACGCATACTCTGTGCTAGATCTTCTTGTGATGTAGGTTTAGGTTCTCAGCATCCAAATCACGCTTAGATCGATTCCCGATCTTCCGTCAGCAGAATCAGTGGTGAGTCCTCATTCTCCAAGGACAATAGTCATGAGTTTCTTTCCCGTATTTTTAGTCCTTTAGTTTCAGTTTTGCTAGACTTAGTTGGGGCATTCCCAACATTTCTAGATAGTTTAGAGGCTATTTTCAGACATAGTTAGATTCAGCTTGGTTATGAGTTAATATTTTCCTTGTATTAAACTTGTTAGTTTTCATTCATCTCAGTTATAGTATATGGGTATTTTTCCCCATATTTTCATTTCAGTTATGATTATAGCTTCCGCACAGTTTTTATTATTCAGTTATCTTTAGTATGCTCATGATTATGCCAGTAGGGTTAGCTTGGGTCACTTGTGATCCTAGGTCCCGCGTCCGCGTCTAGGGGGTAGCTTCAAGGTGTGACAAACTTGATATCAGAATATTAGGTTTAAGAGTCCTAGGATGTCTGAAAATCCGCTCTAAGTAGAGTCTTTTTCATGGGTGTGAAGTGCACCACATCTAATGAGAGGGAGGCTATGAAATGTTTTAGGAAAACTTCACTTTCTTGATATTCTTATCGTGCGTTGGTATGATCTCCTTTCTAATCCATCGTGATGCGCTTAAGATCATGCCTCCTCGTAGAGCTTACGCAAGGAATCCGAATGCCAGGAATGCAAACGCAACTCCTCCAGTCCCAGATCAGGAAGTCTCAAATGTAGAATTCAGGAAGTCTCAAATGCAGAATTTAGGAACTCCAATTTAGCTTTTGGCTCAGAGTATGACCAACCAGAACAATCAGTAAGTTCCAGTTCCTACTAATAGAAATGATAGATCAGTGGCAGCTAGAGTTTGAGATTTTGTTAGGATGAATCTGCCTGAGTTTTTAGGGTCTCAAGTTGGTGAGGACCCACAGAACTTCATTATGAGGTTAAGAAAATATTTGGAGTGATGCAAGTGACTGATAATGGTAGGGTTGAGTTGGAATCCTACCAACTTAAGGATGTGGCTCACATATGATTCACTCAGTGGAAAGACAACAGGGATTACTTTGTCTTTGTAACTCCTTATATAGCAGTTAAGTTTGATGTTAGTCTAGAAACTCTCCAGAACCTTTCTCAGTCTTTACTCCAGTCCGTGACCCAGTTATAGCTAGACAGGTGTACATAAATTGCCCTGTCACAGTCTCCCAGAAAGTCACCTCAGCAGATCTTGTAGAGTTAGAAATGGTAGACTTCGATGTATTTCTAGGCATGGATTGGTTACTTTCATGTTATGCCTCAGTCGATTGTAGAACTAGGATTGTTCGTTTTTAGTTTCCAGATGAACCAATCCTAGAATGGGAGGGTAGTAGCTTAGCGCCTATGGGTCGATTCATTTCTTACATTAAGTCCAGAAAGATGATTTCTAAGGGGTATCTCTATCATTTAGTTCGGGTTAAGGATTCTAGCTCCGAAACCCCAACTCTTAAGTCAGTTTCAGTGGTTAATGAGTTTCCAGAAGTGTTTCTAGAAGATCTTCCCGGAGTCCCTCCCGATAAGGAAATTGAATTTGGAATTGATCTTATTCCAGATACCCAGCCTATCTCTATTCCTTCTTACAGAATAGCTCCATTTGAGCTTAAGGAATTGAAAGAGCAGTTGAAAGACCTTCTACATAAGGGCTTCATCAAACCTAGTATTTTGTCATGGGGTGCACCAGTGTTTTTCGTAAAGAAGAAAGATGGTTCTCTCAGAATGTGCATTGACTATAGGCAGTTAAACAAAGTCACAATCAAGAATAAGTATTCCATCCCCAGGAATGATGACTTGTTCAACCAACTTTAGGGCGCTAGTCATTTCTCAAAGATAAACCTCAGATCAAGTTATCATCAGCTTAAGGTCAAAGATAGTAACATTCCGAAGACAACCTTCAGAACTCGGTATGGTCATTATGAATTTATAGTCTTGTCATTTGAACTAACCAACGCTACTGCAGCTTTCATGGATTTGATGAACAGAGTGTTCAAGCAGTACTTGGACTTGTTAGTTATCGGTTTTATTGATGATATCCTCATTTACTCTAGGAGTGAGGAACAACATGCAAGTCATTTGAGAGTTGTTCTGCAAACTCTCAAAGATCGCCAGTTATTTGCAAAATTTAACAAGTGCGAGTTTTGGTTACAATCAGTTGCCTTCCTTGGGCATATTATGTCTAGTGAAGGAATTCGA
>JAJOOS010003864.1:0-20163 GCA_029582725.1 Solanum chiquidenum
TAACAACTTAATATATTAAAGAGACATATAAAAAATGCTTAATATTTAAAATTCTGCGTGTGCCACATAAATTAGAACAAACAGAGTAATAAATATTTTTTTCAAAATTATGTTAAAAAAAAGTACTAAAAATCACAATAGCTAAAAATTTAAAATATTTTTAAAATCATATAAAAATTTCAATAACTTCTCAAATTCCATAATATGACATAAATTAAAATAAAAAAATATATATATATTGGGCCCCGTGCTGGCACGGGGTCCTATATCTAGTTTGAAAGAGGAGAGTCTTGCTTTGAGTAATGGATCCTATGACATGCAAATATATATTTAATCGAGTTTTAATGCAGGTAATTAATATAGAATTTTTTTTAAAAGAATTTTTTAAAATAAAAAGCTACAATGAAGTACAATTATGATTTTGTAAAGTACAAAACTCTATTCTTTTCTCTTCTTTTAATGTAATGAATCATTTCCCTCTTCACTTTTTAAATGCTTGTACAATAACAACTTTGATAATTGATACTCCCTCCGTCCTATTTTATATGTCACATTTTTACTTTGCACTTGTATTAAGAAATAATATAATTTTATCCTTCTGCCCTTTTTTTTTTTGGAACTCAAGTTTTCAATTAATGAATATGAATTAATTTCTTTTGATTAATTAATTTAACTAATGAACATGAATAATTTACTTAACTTTTCTAAGTTGGTCAAATATTTATTTTCAATGCTAATAACTCACAAGGGTAAAAAAGAAACAATATGGTAATTTATGCATTGATTTTATGAAATGACAAGTATTATGGATCAACTATTTATAAAAAATGATGACATATAAAATGGGATGAGGGAGTATATTAAAAGGTATAAAATGAACACATTTCTAAGAAAGGTGTATTTTTTGCTATCATATTAACTCACATATATGCAAGGGCAATTTATGATACAAAAAAGGAATATGATATCTCTTGGTTTAACCAACTTTGGTATTCAAAATGTATTGAATTGGTTAATTAAAAAATGATTAACTCAAATTTATTTCAGAAAAAATGTTTCTAATAAAAAAAATCTATTAACTTTGAACTTCATACACCTAGACAAGGATGAAATGATCTTCATTTATCTTAATGAGATAAGACTATTTAAGAGGAAATATTTTCTGTCAAAATCTATCAATTCTCAAGCTCGAACATAATACACCTAGCTGATTTAGAATGAAATGATCTCATTTATCCTTTACTGATAAACTACAACTTCTCCAGCTTGTTATTTTGTTTTTTCACCCGATTTCAGTATTCAAAACTTCCAAAAATTTAAACTTACATCACGTAAAGCCTCATTATATGAGAAACATTTCTTATCATAAGTTATTTTTACACTCAAAGCTCAAACTCAAAACGTATGATTAAGAATTTAAACATCTTGTAAATACATATATATTTATCTCGGTACAATCCTCGATGGTGACTTGTCAAAATATACAAAATGACAAGTGGTTGAGAGGGGAAGAAAGTAACATTGTAACAGACATACCACATCAAGCCAACAGCAAAAAGAACTTTAAGAAGCATTAAATGTGATCCCCTATTAACCCTTTTACATTTCACTAATTTTAACAATTTTTTTCCAAGTACTATACTATATTTCTCATTTGTTTTTTTTATTATATAAGTATATCTTGTCACAAACAAAACCAACTAAAGTACTATTCAATAATAGGGCTGAGCAATTGTTCTAGCCATTTCTTTTTAAGTGGTCCTTCTCCATAAATAAATGACCTTTTCATGGTGGAACATATATATGTCCTATAGTTTTATGACCTAACACCAAACATGTTAATTATTAGAGCCACATTCAAAAGTTCATATAAAAAATATATCTAGAAATCAGATTTCTCCGTCACTTATAAATTGAATACAAGAAATAATTTTTTTCCAGATCTTTTATGTGTTAAATGAAGATCACTTATCAAATGTTCAGTATAATTTAATTAGTGAGGTCTAAAGAGAGTAGAATGTACATATATGAATCTTAATTCTTATCTCTATCTCATAAAGATAGAGAGATTATTTTTGTTTTATATAACACTAATTTCTTTTAAGACTAAATTCATCTTTATAATTTATGAAAATGTATAATTTTGTCATTCGTTTAGAAGTTTGGTTCATTCATGTCGTCCTAGTTATAATTCTAGCTCGAAATTACCCTTAATCACTTTTCTTTTATTTTTAATTAGATATTTTGATTTTGAGTCTATGTGAAGACGAAATCACCTTTATTAGGGTGTATTTTGCTCCTAATATAGTTGAGCTTCAATATAGGTACGAAAATATCGAATGATTTTTTTTTTATATTTAAACTCATATGTGAAATTATATATTTACGATTTTATATTATGATATGATATCGCATGGCTAAACGCCTACTCAGTGTAATGTACGATGGAGGATAGGATAATGAATGGTTTTCTTGTTGAGTATTTGATTTGATGTTCCTTATCTTGTTAATTAGTGTCATCAGTTATTTTATTAGCCTCGATAGTGATAGTATAATATTCTCACCGTTCAATAATAGTTGTTCACTATATTAAAAATAGTTATTCAACAATACGTGTCCTATTTAAAAAATCAAGAGATAATTTATTTTTTAAGTCTATTTTACCCTTTCTATTAAATATTATTTATCATCTAACATATTTTTTAAAATATTAAATTTAATAAAATAAAAAAATAATATAATAATATCAACTATATTATTTATTATTTCTTCAGGAGGATACCAAATCAATAGTAAATAATTATTGTTAGACAGAAAAAATAATATATAAATTTAAATTAATCAGATTTTTACATATAATATTGAATAGTAAAAGACAAAAAGAAGAAGAGAAAAAGGATAAAGCTAACTGGCAGTTTATAGAAAGTAAAGGATAAAGCTCAGCAGCAATATAACAGCAACAATGTCATCTTCCGACAAAGTGTTCGATATTTAAGTTGAAACTCAATTAATTTAATTTATTAGTTAAGAAAATAATTTTAAAAAGTATAATACTTTAATTTAAGATTTGTAAATAAGAATGAAGAAGTAATTACTATTTATACCGCAACTTTTGGTGGTCCTCATTACATTAGCCAATGTGCTACTTACCCCTTATTATTTTATTGATAATTTTTTTTTTAATCTTATTTTGATTTGACATATAAAATTGTTGATTATTTCTTAAATTTTGTTTTATGATACGATGTGTAAAAACTTAAAATTAAAAATTGTAAAAAAAAAGATGTTTATCTAAATGAATTAACAAGAAAAGTAAAGGTAAACAAATTGAAATAAAAAAAATAACAAAAGAATTGTCCATTTCATAAAAAAAAATAAAAATTATTACTTCCTCCTTCTTTAATATGTGTCAGTTTAGCAAGAAAAAATTGTCTCAGATAAAAATTAATATATTTTTTCGATTATACTCTTATATCCCCATCTTCTTACATCGAAGGATGGGGTACGAGTTGCTCCCCTCTTAATCAGAAGTTTCGAGTTCAAATTTTAAATATAAAAATATTCTTTGTTAGGAATGCTTTCCCCTGTATGAAACTCTACGCACACAAATGCAAAATAGTCGGACTCCAATGTTGCATACCGAACACAGATTGAGAAGCCAAAATCTTCTTAACAATGTTTAGTTTTTAAGAGACATTTATTAAACCGAAATAGTATAGTAAACTACATATTATATTTTATTAATTTCTTAATGAATTTAATTTTTATTAAAATGACATTTATTTTGAAACGGAGAAAGTATAGTCTAAAATTTAAATTTAGATGTTTTAACTTTTTTTTTTCTTTTTTGAAACAAAAGATGTGAGTTATTAGAGTATGGACCAGGTGGTGTATTGGACTAGGCCCATTGCAGAGGACTCAAAATGGTGCCAATAATTTTGTAGACTTTTCTGTGAAAAAGATCACATGGCATTTACAGAGCAAATAGTAGTAGTAATAAACAAAAGGGGACCAAACAACATTTAATAAATGCACAACTAGCCAAAGGTGTACCAATGCCCTTGTTCTTTCGATGTTCGAGTCAGCTTTCACACACTTAAACTAGTTTTATGAGGCGTGTGTTGTCTTTTTTCAAATGTCGAGTAGTTTTGATTACTAAGACTTTTTGACAAATGATAAAAAATCATTTCATATCCTACATGTTAGGATGGTGGTAATATGACGTCTTGTACATGTTTCTCCTTTATATTAGTAGTTTTCTGTTTGAGATTTATGTTGTTGTCGATTTGTTTCTTTTATCATATGTTATGCTTCCTTTGGTACTTGTTATATCTCCTTTCTTATGTATATTCTTTGATATACATCATCTGAATTGGGAGTAAACAACCTCTTATCTCTATGAGATAGTGATATAATTTGCATACATTTCACTTTTAATAAATTCACGATATGAAACTATACTAAATATTGTTATTCGTAAAATCATTTAATATTTTGGCCTTCTTTAAAAATTAAACATGATATCTTATTATTATGAATCCCCTTCATTGATCATTGAAGACACCATGCACATTATTAATGATTTATTTAGTCATTACAACATGGCTTAGTAGGTAATAGACACACCATGTGTCAAGTGTATTCAAATAATCTTTATCAATTATTTACATTATAACTACTTGTATAAAAGAATTCATCAACACGTTTGAATAATATATCAATTCAACAAGTACATAATATTATTACTAAATCATGATCATCTATAATATATGTATTATTACATCAAATTATCATCTAACATAAAAACTTGGTTTGGTGGTCCAAAGCTCCAAATAATTGTATATAAGAGTAAGAAAAAATAATTACAAGGATCCTAAGATTTAGGTCTTTTGCATTTTTTTGGATTGGTCCCGGTCTTTAATTTGTGCCCCTCATAACAAAAACCTAATTCTTTCGTGGGACATAAATTTATATTTTAGTATTATAATATTTTAGAAATTATGTCTCAACATGACTCAACTTCTACGAAATTTACGTCCAATTAGAACTTACTTGTTAAATAGCAAAAATTAAAGAATCGACTCATTTGAACGACAGAACGCGCGACGTTGGGATTTTTCATTGTTGTTTCACACTTCCCTAGTAGACCCCCAAGGAGGAAAAGCCCATTAAAGGGTTCTTATTGGGCTGAGATTCCTTCACTTTGATGGGCCTTATGGTTTGTGGGTATGGCCCTTCCTTTGGCCCACTAATATTTGGACATGGGGGAAGAGAACCCCTCCAAAAATTAGTAAAATTTTGGGCAAATTACAGAAATCACATACTTTTAAGGCAAAATTACAATTTATCCCTTAAAAGTTTATAATTACAGAAATCCCTCAAAACAGATACAATAATATAAGCGCTGATACATTAATCTGATGTGCGAGATACTCGTTAAGTAAGATACATTACATTTTATACATGATACACTATCTGATGCGCGAGATACACTAATCTAATGCACGAGATACACTAATTTGATGCGCGAAAATGAGGGATTTTGGAGATTTGTAAAACTTATAGGGGATAATGGTAACAAGTAAACTAAAAGGTGGGATTTCTGTAATTTTTCCTAAAATGTTCGCGGGGCATCCTATTTGGTCGTCTCCATTTCTTCTTATTCTATCCATTGATCCCGAGTTTGAATAGGTTTTGTTTCTCTTTACGTGAAACAATAAGTTCACGATGGCTGAAAAGCTTGAAAATAAATAAACGTTGTTGAAAAAACTTGAAAACACAATGGCAAACCACTATTGTTGCAAAATAAGTTTGTTAGATTATTGTGTTGGCAAATTGATTATAAAAATTTATTATATATGATGTATGGAAGTAATATTTCAAATTTAAGCTTATTTGAGGTAGATTTAGGTCTTAAATAATAGGTCGAAGCCTAGATGACCACAATTATATGAAGCAAAAAATTCAAAATAGGCCATAGATTTTCTAAAATTAATTGGACCGACTTTGTTATGCCTCAAACTTAGTGTCTCCATCTAAAATTATTGCTTTGTCATGACTTATGATATTTTTTGGCGTTTTAGGGTCACAAAATAAAAAATCTATATTTTCATTTGAGTTCTCGATGTGTGATAGTCCATAGAGTTTCTCAATTCGCGGTGAATATTGGAAGTAAAGTAAATATACTAACATAACTAAAATATAATCTCATCCAAATTTGTATCACCAGTATAATAAATAATTTTCTCCATATATTTATTTGTCTATGTCAAACTACAACGAGCTTATATTAAGCAACATAAACAATGAGAATTTGCTTGGGATTAAAGCACCATTGTTTTCTTTGGGATAGGTATGACCACATAAATAAAGGATTAGGAAGAGGCATAGTAAAACTTTAACTTTGCAACGTTTGAATATAAATTGAAGTAGCTACTAGTAAACCAGATTGCTCCTCCCTTGACTAGAAATCTCGATTTTGAACCTGGTTATCAAAAAATTCTTGATAGGTAGTTCTACCTCTGAATGGGCTCTATGAGACACGATTCTAACATCAGTCAGATTCCAATGCGAATATCAGACACGAAACAAGAAACCAAAAAGATAATGACCAAGAATTGGATGAATCCAAAAGCTACAACTCCATTGACATCAAGACTCATAAAAATATATTGAAGGACACCTTCAAGGGGGCTAAAAATGAAACCTAACCATCTTACTATACCTAGTTCAGTTTTTACATCAGATGAACTTTACTTTTCATGACTCAAAGCGTTTCCTTCTAAACCTCCAATCAAATATCTAGTCTAGACACCCTAAAGATTCAACATTTTGTACATTCGAAAGCAGGAGTAGCAACCATACCAACCACCAGAACCACCTTGTGCCCCCCGTCAAAAATTTAACAATAAACTAGATTAAGCTCCTAACTAAAAGTATAATCATCTCTTCAGTATACATCAAACAAATAACTACTCATAGGAACAAACTCTGGCGCGGGTGACATCGCAGGGTCAGAAACAATAGTTGGTTCTGGCAAAGCTTCACTCTTTCTTCCCATGATCACATTAGGAGGTTCCTCAACTTCACCTGTTCCATACAGAGTCTTTTTCCTCATCTCTACGACTTTCCTGTGAGAGTTTGAGTGCACGGATGGAACAAATGTAGGACTAGCAGCTGGTCGATACTCTGGAAATAGACGCCCTGAACGATAGCGAACCCCACAAGCGTTGCATAGTGTCTTAGGCCCCAATGGTCCTTCTCTCCACTGAGGTGTCTTTGTGACTTCACAATGTGTGCATTTTTTGAAAAAACTAGACTGTTGTGTGGAGGTTATCTTCTTCTTGTAAACGTCTGATAATGGTAGCGCTGCATCATTGATCTGTTGAACATAGTTTTTCATGGGCTCCTTGGCACCAGATAGCAGTGACAATCTTCTCCTCTTCTCTTTTGTCTTTCTGGCATCAGAAATCTTCTTGGATGCAACTCTTGTAGAAGATATCGGAGCCATCAAAACCCATGGATTAACAGCTGAAGGTCGCGAACGCTTGGAGCGAGGACGTACGGGAATGACAATGTCATGTTTGATGGGTATACTCTTTCCACCAGAGCAGGAATTGCTGCCTTCAAGAACTGAAACTGGACTCTGTGTCTGGAATGTACCAGTCCCTTGAACCTCGGTAAATTTGATCTGATAGAATAGCGCTAAATTAGGAATTCATGTGATATAAGAAAGGAACAGTTTCTGCACTCTACCATTCTTTAAGAGTTACAACAACAACAACATACCCCTACCTCAGAGTAGTCCCACAAACTGGGGTCTGAGGAGGGTAGAGTGTACATAGAACTTACCCCCACCTTAGAGGTAGAGAGGTTGTTTCCAATAGGCTTTCGGCCTCAAGGAAAAACTATTCAAAGCAGTCCAGTAAAAGAAGTAACGGAAGCACAAGAAACAATATATAGTAACAAAACAGAAACTACAACAAGATAATACGATCAATGAGGTACAAGGAGCAACAAATAGTACTCCGATGAAATAGTGAGTTAAGAAAAAGTTCATAACCCTTTGTTTCATGAATTCTTTTATTAGGTGGATTTTTTCCTGCGAATTGTTTTGTAGTACTTTTCAACACATTGGATCAGCGTTTTTCTACTTAACAGAAGCAAGACTGCTGTGCTTTAAGAATTATCCTCTTTTCTTAATTTTATGGTCAGCGACTTGAGCGCCTTCACAAAGGTTCAATGTCCTATTATATGAAACATTCAATTTACTCTCTCATTGAAAGATCAAAACTTTGTATGACAGATAGGTTATGAAGAAAAAGGAATTTCCAGAGAGATGCAAGAACTTCATCTTTACTGACTCGGTTCATCCCAATCTTCCCAGAAACTTAACAACAACAACAATATACCTAACGTAATTACACACGTCGGATCTAAGGAGGGTAGAGTGTACACATATCTAACTAATCCCTACTTCCTGGACGTAGAGAGGCTGTTTCAGAATAACCCTCGGCTCAGATACAGCATATCAAAGTAGTTATAAAAAGGAAATACGAGAGTGGACAGGTCAATGCAGAAAGCAGTACAGGGCATCTAAAAAAGAACAGTAACACCAAAATAATGCGGGAATTAAAACACGAAGGACAACAAATGGTAACAGATATAAAAGCAAGAAACTACATATATAAAGCCAATACTACAACATACACGATGCTTCCAGACTCCCACCAAGCCTAATGCCTCCGAAAAATGAGACAAAACTCAACTACCTATTAGTCTTGAGGTTCATTAATCTTTAAGAACTATTAAAAATGAATAGAGAGTTCTTTAATGAGTCAGCCCCTATGGCAGAGACTGTGACTTAACGTCACTAGTTGCAAGCAATCATAGTAACTTATATAAGCCCCATTACACAAACTCCATACTTTAAGCAAGCAAAATACTCACAAGGTGAACTCTTATACCCGGCCAATCCCTACAGTACATCATAGCACTACACGTCCAGCATATACTATAGCACATGAAGAACGATTGTGATTAGAGCAAACTATTTCCAGCAACGAACTTTCATTAGCAGAACAGATGAAAAAGGAACAGCTACTGCAACCCAATCTTCTATTGTAGGTTCTACATTGGAACAATTACACTTTTTTGATAAGTAACACCATATCGTTTTTCTTTAATGACGCAAATTTAAGTAAAAGTTAAATATATATTTCATCCTTCCTTTTCAATCCCGTAACATTATGCAAGCTGGTACAGTATTTGATTTATCTTTCAGGCAGAACTCCATGTAACAGGTCCTTGCCTTAACTTGTGAAGCTTTTACAAATGAGAAACTTGGAGGAATAGAAAAACACAAACAAAGAACATGTGTAACAAGGAAACAAATACAAATTCTTTTTTCTGCGCGGCTGTTTGGGGAGTGCAAAGGACTACATTAGCAGAAAAAAGAAAAAGGGACAGATTAGAAAGAAAAAGAAAAGCAATGCCAACACAATCACCTTAAGACAGTTACATTTTTTATCAGGAATCAAGCATGGTCATACAATACCACTACATAGGCTGTTTTTTGTTTCTCAAACCTTGGATTTGCAAACAAGAATGTCATTGCTTTCATCTGTGAATGCATAACTGAAACTGTAGAGGCTTGGCAGGAACAACAAGATAAAGGGTATGTCCAAGTAAAGCCGAAACCACTCCATGCTATTGCTTTTATATGTGAATTCATTATTGAAAACTGTTAAGGCATGGAAGGAACATGAAGATAAAGGGTACGTGCTAGTAAAGCCAAAATTCACTCCATGCCATTGCTTTCACATGTGAAGTCATAATTGAAAACCAAAGAGGCATGGGAGGAACATGAAGATACATGACATGTGCAAGTAAAGCCAAATTCACTTTTCAGGAGGCAGGGAGCATTAACAAAAAAAGCACAAATTTCAAGTTTTGACACTGACCCTGGTTTATAGACTTCCAAGTCAAAAACAAAGATCACACCAAACCCTAGTGTTATAAAAAGCAAAAAGTGCAAACAAATTCTAAGGTCCGTCGGGGCTTTAAGCGCAAACCGCAAATAAAGTGTGGGCTTTAATCAGAAAAGGCACAAATGGAGAAAACATACAAACACATGGACAAAGAAATTGATTTTTTTAAACCAATAAAGAGAAATTTCAATTGTTTAATGTTTGTCGTCAAAGCGCGCTTAAGCCCTTAAGCGAGGCGAAATGCAACACTCAACATCGTTTTGAGACTCACTTTCGGGCTTAAGCGACAACACTTGTTCACCCTTCTTATCAGCAACACAATAAAGAACTAAAAATCAACTTCTAAAACCCCAAAACCATAAGTTTACACCAACTCCCACATTTCTTTAAACACAAAAGACATCAAAAACACACATGGCTACACAAATCATTCATACATTAACAAGCTATACAAGAAAACTTATAACACTTACCGGAGGATGTGGATGTGATTTTGCCACCGCATTCACCCGTCGATTGCCAATGTTGCCTTGTGGCATGGGCGGAAAATCCATTAAAGCATCGGTCGGGATTGGTCCAAAACCCTTCGACTCACTAACATCCCACTCAACACCACCTAGCCCATCTTCCTCCAAACTTTCCATGGGCATATCCAAGAAATTGAGTATATCATCAAAGTCATCATCAACAATAGGTCCAGTAGGAACTCCATCCATATAACCACCACCATGTTCAACCATAGTCATCTTCTTCTGAGATACAAAAAAGATTGTAACTTTGTAACACCAAAAAAGCATTCAAACAAAAACAATGCACAAAATTTATACATGTAATACACCATATAGATTATATTATATTCCAAAATTATCTGTCACTAATTTAAGCAAATTTTTTACTAAGGTTTAAAAAGAATAACAGTAACGCCTATCTATAATGTTGGGATTTTTATTTACCTATTCAAAATTACACGTTTTTTTATTTTACTTATGCTAAAACTTAATAGTTAAGAAAGAAATTTAATAGACATATTAGGTTAAATGTACTTAACATTATACCAAAATAAAAGATTCTAATTAAAATCCAAATATGTGAAGTGAATCTTAATCTAATTATGCTAAATAACTTGACACTAATTAATTAAAAAAAATAAAAACACCACATTTAATTGCAAATATATGGAAAACCCCTAATTAATTAAATCAAGGATTGCTGCATAAAAGGGAAATCTTTTCACCAAAATAGTAGAAATTCTTAACAAAATTAGGGGAAAAAACACCAATAATTAAAAATAATAATTTTTGCTCCTAATTAAAAACGACGACGTTTTATAAGTCACTTTCCTAAAAGTGTATCATCAAGCATCAACCTCACCATTTCAGAAAAAAAAAACTTATGCCCTAGAGAACATGTCGGCAAAAACATAAATACACAAAATTAATCCCAAATAAACAAAAAAAATAATCAAGAACTATACATTTTCAGTGACCCAAAAGCCCAAATTAGCCATTTTCACTCAAAAAAATAGCTTAAAAACTCAATTTTTTATACCCATTTTGCTTCAAGAAGCTGAAATGACATGGGTTTGGGGGTAGGGTTACTCAAAAAGATGAATTTTTTGGTAAAATGGTGAAATGGGTATGAGGAAAAATTACTAAATTTTAATTATTTTTTATTTTTGCATGTAGAAAAGAAAAGTGTACTTACATTTGGAACCAAAAAAAGCCCTTAAACCCTTGAAAATGCCATTGAAGTTAAGCAGAGGTTTTTGTAGAGAAGAGAGGAATAATAAGATAGGGTAAGAAAGTGAGGATATAGATAGAGGAAAAACAAACAAATAGATTTTTATTTTATTTTAATTTATTAAAAATGGGGGAAAATAAAAAATAATATTCTTTTTTGAAATTTGAATGGTGTTTATTTGGAGTTTCGGAATTTCAATATTTGAGAATTTAGGTTTTTGTGCAAAAATAAAATAGAATATAATAGTGTAAGGGTGTGTTTGGTCTCGATTATGGAAGAGTTTTTTCATGTTTGGTTAGTCGGTTGATTGGTCAAAATATTTAGTAAATATAGCTAATAGTTGACCGCAAATTTTAGATCAGATTCTTAAAATTTATCGTAAATATTTCTTTGACCACATTCAATTAAGGCTACTCACTTTGATGGATTTTTTCCATTTTTTTTAACACTAACCTAACTATCTTCATTTTATTGATAAGATTATACTGAATATATTATTGTTATCGGTACAAATAAGTTTTTCAATAATTTTGATTGTATGGGACCTAAGATAGGTGTAAATGTTAGTATATGATAATTGATGAGCTGTTGAGTAGGGTCCAAAATTGGTGATGGTCCTTCTCATTAAAGGGTAGAACAGTAAATATGCCATTTCTTAAAAAGAATTTTATCTTTTTGGTTCTATTTTTTCTTTGACCCCATAAAAAATTAAAATCTGACAATAATAATTTGATCAATAATGCACATGGTTTAATGTTACTGCATGCTGATTTGACAGTTTTCTTTGTTGAAATGATTTTTGATTATTATTTTTTGTATTTTTGAATCATTATTTATTGAAATAAGTTTTAGAAAATAATTGTAATTGAAATTATTTGCACTACACACGATGTTTGTCCATCTATAAATACAAAAATTGTGTTGATTGGTGCTGAAAAATATTAGTCCATATTGAATATAAGCTCAACAAAGAAATGTATGAAAAAAGTCATCACAAATCATTATATATAATATATAATGAAGTCATAAAATGCATGTTATTTACGGATGATATTATTACACTAGATCGAAATTGAGGATAGTGATTAAAAAGAAAGAGTGAACTTTATTCAGAAGTAAGTTTGAATGTTGGCCCAAAAAAAAGATTTTGGAAATTTAAAATATATTTTATACCAAATTTCCCTAGGTTTTATCAATTTATAAAAATGATTAGTTTAGTCAACTTTATTAAAAAGGAGAAGTATAAGCTAAGGGGTGAGATAATTCCCTTTTCTTTTATTCCAAGACATAGCATTTACACTTATAAATAGAATAAAAGAGAAAAGACTTTGAAATTCAAGTTATACCATCACATTTTTTTTGTAATAGTCATGATTTCGAGTTAGTCTGCTCGATTAATTATACAAGATACCTACTACCTCAACCTCGTGATCTTTAACATACTTAATTGCATACTGGACCACATCCTTAGATGCTTAAATTGTACCATCACATTTCTAGTCATGTACCTTAACAACTTAATTAAACCCCCTCGTAGAGTGCAACCCTTCCTCAAACCCTACTAACCGTATACTTGGTTCTGTATTGAACTATTCTATAATTTTATTACCATATTACTTTGATTTGAGACTTGAGGAGAGATTGCTCCTGTTGGGTGCTTGTATGTTCAACAACATACACAAAGTGAATCCACGAATTAGATATAAAGAAGATCAAATATACGCAAATCTTTGCCCTACCTTTAGGAGAATAAGGAGATTGTTTCGATGATAAACCCTGTATATCAATGAAACATATTTGGAGAATATAAAGGCATAAGCATTATTTGCTTCTCTTTGAGGCTCTACGGGGTCTAGGGAGGTTAGTGTTGCCCCTACCATAGGAAGGTTGTTTCCGATAAACCCTCTGGGGCTCAAGTTCAACTCACTACTAGAAGAAACATGTAGTACTAAGAACCAGCTGAAAAATAAGAGAACTGAAAACTGATATAAAAAGCATAAAATTTTACAATAAGCTTTTGCTTTTACCCACAAAATTGCATGTGAGTGTAGTTCCCTCTCCACTAATGAGGCTTGAGCAATCTTACATGCTACCTGAGCTAACTTTTTTCAATCTTCCTATTCAATTTCTCTATCTTTTTTATGGATCATTTATGTTGGTGATATCATAACTTAAGTTTTGATGTTCTTCTTTTTGCAGTTACAAATAGGACAGCAAATAGAGCCACAAACACCACGGAAACGGCAATACAAATGGCTTCCCAAGAAAATGCACGATATGAATCATCAAAGCCACCGTCCAACTGGTTCTGCAAAGTAACAAAAACCAGTTGTCAAATAGAATGTTCTCATTGAAAACCATGTCTTAGGTATAACTACTTAGGATGAGACGTTAACGTGCACTAGGGCACTGTAGTGAATGCAACGATGAAAGATATGTTGAAATAAATGAGAGTGAGCACAAACGACAACACCAAGTAAAAGGAACGTCTAGATGGATAAGCGTTCATAAAAGATTTCTCTATCTAGATTCATGATAAAGATGAAATGACTATTGCCAATTGGAGGAATGAATAATGATTCTGTGAAACACCACAACAACTCATAATAAGACACATTAATGAAGTCACTGGAACACCGAACACATCTATCTCATCCAAATATTTGCTGCGTGAATAATAATTTTCAAAAAAAGAGCAGTGCGAGGCATTCACGCAGGGCATCGGAAAGGGCCACACTCCGAGGTAGTGTGATGTAGGCAGCGTACCCTGACGCAAGCATCCTTGGCTGATTCTACTGCTCAACCCATGACTTATGGTCACATGGAGACAATTTTACTGTTGCTCTATGGCTGCCCTTCGTGAATAATAATTCTCAGAGGCCAGATTCAATGTAGTTATTTATTATAACAAGCTATTGCAATGAAATCTGAGTGACATGCAAAAAAAAGACTACTAAAATATCTAATATAACATGCACATGATTTTAATTATAAGCATAAGTTCTAGGTGTTCCTTAGTTATTTATTTATCCCGTTCACAGAATCAAAGGCATGGACTATAGTAAAAACTAACTGGGTAACATGGGCACTTACCGTGACAACCTTGTTCACTAACATGCGTTTGTGTTGATTTGCAAAGATCGTCTGGGCATATTTATAAAGCTCCACGTCGAGGTGATTTAATGATGTGATCTCCTGAAGAAGGGCTTCAGACACTTGACGACGTCCCTATAAAATTAAAAACTATGATGATAAGTGGTCAAAAACAATATACTTGGATTCATACTTAAAAGTTCATCTGCGCTTGTCAAGGAAACTGAAAATTGTAAGAGATTGAAAAACAGAACACAGTTTTGGAAGGACAGATGGCTGGGAAACACCACTCTAAAGGGTTATTTCCCTGCTTTGTTTCAAATAACTTGGGAGCCAGATCCAACAGTGCAACATTACACATGGAAATTTTTGGAATCCAACTTTCAGAAGGAACTTGCAGGATAAAATAGAGAATTTTCTCAAACTCTTACAAGCTCTCAATGGGTTCATAGGAAATGACATTGCACCAGACCAGTTTAGATGGGGGAATACTGATGGAGGAAAGTTCACAGTGAAGGCAGCCTACGAGGTAGCAATGGACCTGAATGCTATCACTGACAACTGGCCTTGGAAGTTAATCTGGAAGGTCAAACTTCCACCCAAAATTGTTTGCTTTACCTGGACAGCAATGTATGAAGCCAGTCTAACACAGGACAACCTTGGAAGGAGGAAGATTCAGACTGTGAATGGATGCCACATGTGCAACAGAGGAGCAGAAAGTCATAGCCATCTACTTGAGACTATTTCTGAAGTGCCCAGCTACAGCAGACTTATGGCAAATGTTCCTCACACTTTTTGGCCTCAGATGGGTAATGCCTAGCACTATCAGAGAAGTTTTTGAATGCTGGAGCTACTGGAAAGTTGACATACACCATCAAAAAGATTTGGAAGATGATACCAGCAGCCATCTTTTGGACTATCTGGAATGAAAGAAATAGAGGATGTTTTGATGGCCTCTCAACTAGCCAATCTATGCTCAAAGCTAAATGTCTTTTGTATTTATAGTTGGGTTTTTTCGTCCCCAATGGATTCCCTTGATAGCTTTTTAGATTTTGTTTGCTCTATGCTAGTGTACTAGAGATAACATACTAGTGCTCACTCTTTTGTAACTACTTTGCATCTTCTTGATGCCATGAATGGAATCAATTACTTCATCTAAAAAAAAGAAAGAGAACACAGTTTGGCTACAATACCTCCTTTGTAAAATTAGCTGGATCAATTTTCTTTAGAGAATTTACACGTCTTTCAGACTGGGTCTTCCTTAAGTTCGAAATGCAGCTCTCATATGTATCCATGAGTTTTCCTGCAGTCATCTGTTATGGAGGCAGAAAAGTTAAAGTTAGGAAGTTCGCATATGTTGCAGTTAAAACAGAAACACATCGTCTTGGACTTCATCGCAATGGGCTTACATTTTCCTTTGTTGCTTCACCTTGATCAGCTGCTGAGATTTGATTGGGCTTTTGGTATGAGCTGTTGCTCTGAAATTTGTGCACAATGAAGGATTAAGATCACAACTTAATTTGAAATTCGAACAGGCACTTAGAGCAAGTAGGGTAATTAATGATCACATATCAAGAGAGACAGAGAACTTACATGGTGATAAGTTGTATCAAAATCAGATTCTAGCAGTGAAGAACCCTGTTCTGTGCAAAACCAGATGATGTAACCGTCAAAACTACAATCACATGTCCTCACTCCAACTTGAACAACACTAAATTCTAGCAGAAAAAGTGTCATTCTTGAAAAATCAATCGTTGAAACATTTCAATAAACTCAGGTTTCGAAACATTTCTAAAACTCAACTTCTAGTGCTGACCAATACTGGATTTTTTATGAACAATTATTTTTTTTAAAAGTGGGACCACCAAGATTGGCCTCTCGTAAGGTGGAAGCTTCAGTACCCCGCCCCCTCAAGAAGAAACAAATATAGAAAAAAAGTGCATAGTAGAGTCACTGCTTGGCTTGTTCAAATTGATACTCATCCATTGGCAGTTATATGCTGTCGTTAGAAGAAAAAGGGGAATATTCTAGTCAAGGCATCAATTCAGTTAAATTATATAGCTTCTAAACTAACCAGAGCTGTTCTTAGCAGTATGATCTCCATGTGATGTTGATCCAGTGAACTGTGAAATTGCCTGAGTACCAACTACATTTGCAAACATGGTGGCTGATTCTTTGTGGTTCTCTGTGAGTCCAACATACAACATATCATCCAACCTCTTCTGCAAAAATTAATAGATATCTACCATAATTCCGACATCATCAAGAAGCGGATATAGCAGAGTATATTACTCAGAGTCAAACTTAATTTAGAGTGGCTTAATTACCTTTGCAACCTTAAGCACATAATCTCCAAGAGACTGATACTTCAGTACACAGTGACGAACGTCATGTGCCTCTGTCAGATAAGAGTTGTTTGTAAGTCCTGCGACCTATAAATTAGACACTATCAGCAAGATGAAATAACTTCAAGAGCATTTCCTTTGGTTAGGGAGACGGGACCCCCAGTGAGGTGTTAGGGGTTGTGAGTAGGGGTGTCAATGGTATGGTTCATGTAGTTATTTCGTAAAATTTATACCATACAAGTTTCTGTTATTTTATTTTATATAACCAAGATTAGACTTTTTTGAAATCATCCCATCATCTCGGTTTATCTTTGACATCAGTACGGTTTGGTTAATTTTTGGTATTTGCTTATAAAAAATGTCAAGTAAAAGTTACGCGTTGGAAGTTAGAACATGATACCATGCATACTTCTATCTGACTTTGACAAAAGCTCTCTAGATATTTTTAGAGTTTAAAAGGCGGTGAATCAAGAAATCATGTAAGACGACAAGAATAGAGATCCATCCCACAATTTTACAGTAATGTAAAATAAAGTTAAGCAAAGACAATATTTTGATCACATGAGTAGGAAGAAATCAAACAAGATGTCACTCGAGAACTAAGTCTACAAAAATTAAAAGCATTCAATAAGAGAAATTTAAATCATATGATAGGAAATATATCTAATACCTTGTAGCTTACTGGTTACTACTCGAGATGCTAGAACTAATTTAGCTTCAATAGGAGTAGCATAATAGGTTTCAGAGTTGGAACTTTGGATGTTAATTACCTGTTGGCTTGTTGTTGTTCCCATACCCAAGCTCAAGGCGAAAATTTTAATGTTCCATTATTTTTAAACTTGATATATGAAATATATTTTTCACGTATAAATTTATTTGGTACAGACGTACAGTTATAAATTTATATAAGAACCTACGCTGTTAGTATAAGAAACCTAATAATTGGTTTGGTTAGGTCGGTTAAGTCATTCTCATAACAAAAGATACTTTTAGCTCAATCTGATAGTGTGGATGTTGACCTTGAAGAAAGTTGACACATATGCCACAGTTGCTGAAAAGCTTAACATGTGGGCGTCTAATAAAATAGGAAGGAGGCCAGAAACTTCCTCAATAAAATAATTTTTTTATAGCAAGAGACTGTTTCATGATACAGCATCTAGCCCACAAAGCAGTATCTGAGACTGGTCTAGGGCCAAGATATTCAAAATTGAAATCAATTTGCAATTTCATTTCAGTTTGTCAAATGTCTTCTGAAAAAATGAACCACAGTTCCAGTAACCAATTAAACAACAAATAATCAATCAAGCAGAAGAACAACCTGAGATTTATAGTAAAATACCAATATAAGCAAGTCGTTCACAACCTTCCCCCATAAGTTCCGAGCTGGATCCCTAATTTAAGCTCTTGTAGAACTCTAAACAATATAATGCAGAAAAAGGAGGATGAAAGGTTTCATATTGTAGATATAAAACCAGGCAATACCTGAAATGTGGCTCCGTTGTGAATGATATCCCGAGCAATGGGGTTGTTGATATACTCATGTAGAGGCATCACCATCTCCTTCATATCATATGGATTAGTGCTTGTAACAACAGAATGACCATTTTGTTCTCTTGCTTCCCTCTGCAGTCCAGAGGATATGCAACATATTAATGATTATGCAAGATAAATTCATAACGCCACAGAAATATGCATGACAGAAGTTCCCCCACCTTGCTGCCCCTGCCTCCCCTCCTCCACATCAAAATGGGCAAACCCACTAAAAGATTATTAATCATTCTATTTGTAAATTAAAAAAAATGTTCTGCATCCTGATATTTCGTTAAGATATGGTTCCTATTATGCTAATTAGTTTTAGAAATTCACTAAAGTTGACACTCTTTTTGGTTATTTTAAAAGAAATATTCTAAAGTTGATACCTTTAACAGTGCTGGCATGATTACTGGATAAGAATACTTCCACTAATCATCTCAATTCCTCTACTGATTAGACACCATTATCAATCACAAATAGATAGACAAGGTTATGTGTTTTGGACCAGTTGTTGTACCCTAGGAAGAGGAATTATCTACTATTATTAGCACAAGCATATGATACTTCATTTATCAACAAAATAAATGCAACTAAGAAGCATCTAAATAAAACAGAGAGGCAAAGTATGATGAATGTCTGAGAAACAGGACATCCGCGACTATCACTGCCTCAAAAATGGCTGATACAAAGTACAGACTACACTGTGGAACATGCTCGAAAACAAAACAATGATAATGTATTCTTCCGATGGCAAGGAAGCAGTGAATGATCAGTAAAGGAGCCTCTTCGACAATGTGGCTAGTAAGGCACTATCTGATAAGCATATTGCCATTGACAGAATCTAAATACATTTGGAGGAAGAGGAAGAGAAACTACATATGACAATTATGCTTTTCAGGTTGTTATATTTAGTTGAATAAGGTTTATACTATAGAGGCAAACTTAGATAGTAAAGCTCACTGGACAAGATGATGAATTGACAAATGCTGTTAAAAAGACATACTCGAGCAAATAGATCTTCTCTCATCCAAGGGACCAAATACTTCCATGGCCAGATATCTAGAGTGCTTATTGTATTTTTTGAACGCAGCCGTCCAGACATTTTGGTGGCAGATGTTAAGTTAGGGTGCACCAAGAACCTGGCTGCTACCTCCACGGAAAACTCATAGGCACTAAAAACACGGTCAATTGGATTCCTAAGTATTGTCACCACAGAAGTTTCATCCTTGTGAAGTTTGTTCATCATGCTGTAGTCGTCATGAGTAACCAACAAGCGGCATTTTGGTTTTCTGCACCAGCAAACAGTAGTAGAATTGACAGCAATTATTAATGAATTTCCTGAAATGAAAAAGGTAAAAGGAAAAGAGGAAGCAGAGAAATAGATGGAATATATTGTGCTAATCAGAATTGTTTCTCTGTTACAATATTTTACCATAGGAAAACTAGCTGAAGTAAAAGCATAG
>JAJOOS010003865.1:0-43242 GCA_029582725.1 Solanum chiquidenum
CCTTCAAAAAAATAGACTTATTTTTCTCTCTCCTAATAAATGTATTGGAGTACTCTTTTCAAGATTAAGTGGGACCAACAAGGGTAAAAAAGGAATTACACCTTTAAATACTTACCAAATAAGGAAATGTGACATTCTTTTTGGGACTGACCAAAAAGGAAATGTTGCCACATAAAATGGGACGGAGGGAGTAACTTTTTTTAGAAATATGATAAAGAGAATTTCAAATATCTTTTATGAGTTTTTTTTTATTTGTAAGGCACTATTTGGACACTTTAAGTCTTCATCCTTAATCTAGGATAATAAATTTGGCTTTTAACTCTCCATAGGAAATGGAAAAATGGTTGTATTCTTTTATGACAAGCAAACCAGTTCTATACATGTGTATCATCGAGAATATGTAAAACATTCATATAGTGCTACAAACTACCCAATTCCTAAATGAATTAAAAGAGGAACTTAAAATTGATGTTAGGAATCACCAGAACAGTTTACAACGCTATAAGTTTTACATTTAAAATTAAAAATAAATTAAGCCCGATTAATTCGTAATAATAGGGGGTTTTGGAATTGGGATTAAATATTTATTTGAACAATTTCTTTCCGCACATCAAAATCCAGTACAATAATATAGAAAAGAAATAACATGCAAATTAGATTGAGAGAAACAAAAGGAGCAAACTTTACGATAAAATTGAGCAAAAGCTATATATATGCAAGAAAACATTTAATTCCTCAATATATATATATATATATATTGCCCTCATATCTAAAAATTATATAGCATATCAATACACTAGTTGAAGATTTACCTTAAATAGGGGGGAAATGGAGTGGAGTCCAGGAAGAGTGAATAGACACTGTTAGAGATTTTTTTTCTTGTAAATACAATGAAGTTTAGAGAATGGACTTTTACAAAGAAGAAGAAATTTCTTCTTTTTTTCCGAAGACTACTATGTGTGTGTCTTTAACTTAACACATAATACTCTGTCTATGTAGATTCTACACTCTTACCTTTAATGGGATATATATAGTCTTACCTTGCGTACATTTTACGCTTCTAAATTTGACTCGATATATCTACATTTAACCCTTATTTGACTAGATATGTTACTGTATCATTAATAGTTTGCACCCATTCTGCACTCCTATCTGTTATTGAATACATGTATGTTCTAATGTTGCTTACATTCAATCCTCCTATCATGACTGAATATATATACATTTAACCCTTTTTTGACCTTTGACTAGATATGTTATTGTTGTAATATGATTAATGGTCTTTTTTCATTCAATATCAAAAATCTCTTTTTATTTATTTTCTTTAACTCTAATGATTTAATATTTATGTATTTTTCATTCAATATTCCTATATTGATAACACTTTTTTTTGGGATGATCAAAAGAGTAATAATTAGTATTGAATTTATGAAATATAACAAAATAATTTTGTATTATTTATTTTATTGTATGTCATCAATGCCTTCCCAAAGGAAAAAAGATCTCTGAGAGTTGTTTCCTGAATCCGAAAGAGAGTACTTGGGTTCTCCCAATAACTAAAAAGTGTAGCATGCCTGAATAGCAAGTGTATATCTTCTCTCTTGTTCCTTTTCAAATTTATTTAATATATTAAATATTGAAATTTTGAAACTAAATAGAAAATCAAATAATTATATTCTAAAGAAAGTAAATGAAAACGAGAAGGCAAGTGCCAAAAGCCAAAAAGATATAGGAAATTTGATCTCATCAATGAGTCAATGTCTATACATGTATTTGATCTTTTCTTTGTTTCATTTCATTTTATTTTTCTACTTGTATAAATAAAATTATAAACAACTTATATTAAGAAAGAAGTAAATTTTCGATCTGGGGAAGGAAAAAAAACTTATTGCATCTTCACTCCCATGCTCATTATTTTATACTACCAATTATTTTCCTATTCATATTTATTAAAAAATTAATTCAAATAAGTTTTCTCGTATTAAATCAAAAGATTTTTAATGGAAGTGAAATGTCTTTAACAATTCATTCTACGAGAGGATTTTAGATCGAAAATGTTAGAAGAATTGTGAAAAGATGATTAAACATTAAATTATGAATTAAAAATGAATTTTAAAATTTATAATACCATTATTCAACAATAATCTAAATTTATTCTTCAGGATAGTGTGAAGCACGAACAATAATATTAGTAATGAAATGAAGGAAATTTGGTGTCAGGTAGTTTTCTTATGATTTACTTTTTTATGTTGACTTGATTGGTGGAACAAAAAAAATTATACATTTCATGTAATTTTTATGATTGTAAAGCTTCGATGTAGTTTGTTTGATAATTCATGAAATATTTACTATGTCTTAATAATGCATTTATATATCATTTACCTTTGTTCCTTTAATAGATTTTATAAAAAAAAACTTAGTTTACACATGTCAAAGTTTGTCTCATCTACATTGTGCTTGATAAATATACAATTATCCAGGTGTAAATGTTTTTTCTTTGATAAGTGTAGGATATAAACTTATCCCATGGAAAATGAATTTTGGCATCACATGAAATTATCTCACACCTTTGAGGTTACATAACAAGAAAGAACTCCAAGCCACAATGTTAATTAGAAATATTATTGTGTAACGATTTATTTCCGTCATTACAGATTAGCCAATGGGGAAGGAATTTGAGCCAGAAAACATTTGAGTAGTAACTTTGAAATTTCTAGCCTAGGCCAGACTTGGATGATATATGAATCAGGTAAGGTCTACAATAATTTGGTAATTGATGGAGGATTTTATTATGAATTTTATCATTTCAATGGATAGTCAAGACGATAAGGAGCATGTACAGCTGTACGGAATCGAATTTGGGTAGGTAGAACTCTCACAATTGATTTTAATGTGAAAAGGTGGTTTTAGAACATCAATGTTTGAGGGAATGTGATGAAATGGGGACTTAAAACACAAAGTCCGAATCTCTGTCTCCGTGCAACCCGCCACGATGGGATTATTCCCGACATGGCTGGGGCCACTATGGTGGGATTGGCCTCCTATAGCCGGCCAGTCGCGAGTAAAAATAGGAAAAGTCCTAAAAATGTTATTTTCTACAAACTTCATTCTTGGAGAGAAAAAGGGCAACCTAGGGCTATTTATTCTTGTTTTACACTAATTCTCGCTCTAAAGGTAAGTCAATTACTCCCCTAATTCGTAAATTGATTCTTAGAACTTAGAATCTTTGTTATTTATCCTTGGGGGAAAGTTTTGGCTTGAATTTAATGGTGGAAAAGCCCTAGTAGGGTGTTAGGATAATTCAATTGGCATTTAAATTGATTAGTTAAACCTATTCTACATCTAAAATACGTGTCGTTTGGTTAGTATTGTTTAGCTGGGTTGTAGAAATTGTTCTCCCACCGGAGGATTAGTTCGGGTGCCATCACGATGGTTTAGGTCTTGACGAAGTTGGTATCAGAGTTCGAGGTTCCTTGATCTAGTTGTACCAAAATGAGTCTAGTACAGTCTTGTAGAATAATACAGAGACATTAATATTTTTATTTGAAAGGCTACTGAACTTTAGGAAAATCTCTCTATCTTCTTCTCCTTTCGTGACATAACTTGATTCAATTGGTATTTGGTGATACAAATTGCTATTAGTCTCTTTAACTCTTTGGTCCAAATATGGTTAGCACACGAGACAACTACACTAGGATAGTAGCTCCCATCAGTGAGATAGTAGGGGAGCCTGCAGCGAAACAACATGGCTAAGGAATTGGTAGAGGAAGGGGCAGAGGCCGAGGAAGGGTAACACCCGCTAGGGGTGAAGCCCAAGTTGAGAATGTACATGTCACGCACCGCGCCTACACCTGGGGCGAGACTGGCACTTGAGAACCATTGCTTGCCCCAAGTGAACCCTTGGCCTGGCTAAACTCTCAGTAGAAGACTTTAAGCTATAATAAAAGAAAACAAATGCAAGTCTACTCAACTGTCTCAAAATAACTTTAAATGTTTTAGAATTAAGCATCGAACTAGCCAAAGTGGCAACTCAAGTCATTTAACAAAACAACTGAAATGCAAAGACTAAAGAACTATAACTATATGTTTAAGCCTCTAATTCTATGAGGGATGTCAGGACAAGACCCCCGATCATCCTAACAATTGAAATGATAGAGCAACAATAAACAGATCCTTCGGAAAGTAAGGAGGGTCTGCAATGCTTATCTGGATCAACAAAGAACTGGATGTTGATCATATTTACCTGTATCTACTTCATAAAATGATGGAGACCAAATGATATCAATACGTTAAATGTACGAGCATGCGAGGGGAATTCTAAAGAAAACATAAGCTTGACTGGAATATAAAAGAAATAATTACTTCAACTTTACTCAACTCATGGATACTCAACCCAATGCACAAATAGCACAACAATAAAGATGTAGTTTATATAAAGCGTTTAAACAGTAGATAACATCTCAAAGTATTGGAAAATACCATAATATCTTAGTTGTTTATAAGAATACAAAAAAATAAACTCTATTTGGGAAATTCTCTAACCGACAACCATCACTATGATCTATGTGATGATACGACGCCTCGCCACGCTGCCAGAACCGTCCTATAATTTTTCGGGTTATAGAACACCTTAACTAAGTGGATCCACTAGTCTATGCTAAAAAGCATTAAGGAATCATCTAAAAAGTATGACTCTTTCTACCCACGTTGACTACATGGTTTATGGAGACTTGAGTTATTATGAACTCGTCCCCATATCTGTTCTCAATACTACTCCTAAAATATACTTAGCTAAGATGTTTAAAAACATAACTCTTTCTCTTTGGTTTGAGATTATTACTCAAAAACTAGCTCAAAAGCTCTCTTGGAAAATCAGTGTTTTCTTCCTTGTTTAAATGTGAAAACATTTACTCTTTTGGAATACTTAGTTCCCATATAATCTTTTAAAGAAAATAAACTTCACTCTTACACTTACAAAACTCAATGCTCAATTCTTACAATAAATTTAGAAGCATTTGTAAAGGACTTTTGAAAAAAATCTAAGAATTCTCGAGACTTGGCTCTTAACACTGAATTTGAATTTATGAATTCAAGGTTATGACTCATGTTTATGGATGATTTCTATATGTTTAGAAGTCATTTAAAATAGTTAGAATAGATAGGAAGTGTTAATACACTTTAGAAGGACTCAGACGGGCTAAAAGATGAAAAATAGGTGGGGGCAGACGTTTCGGGGTGCACTAATTGCGCGGGGAACTAGCCCCTAAAGTTCAGAGATAGAAATCAGGCGCACAGCTGGCGCGCCGCCCAAGGCCCTCTGGTGCGTCGTCCCAGCCTTTGCCCAGAACATCCCGATGAATTTTTCAACTCGTTTTTTGATCTTAATTCGATTAAAATTGATTATTTTTCTCAATTTCTCTTTAGATTCAGATACCCAAAACATGTACACAAGAATCTAACTCAAAAAATCTCTAATAATCGACACAATTATCTCAAGAAACTCATCAATCTCATCCCTATTTAAGAACGAAAGCAAATTCAAGAACACCAATCAAGAATATCAAACTTTCAAATTTTTAGGACGAATTCACGCTGAAATAAACATGTTTGGCGCATGGGTGAAAGAACCCAATGCTACGGGAACTCACATACCTCTTTAGGGATCAACCCTTGGCAAAATCCACACGAAACCTTCAAGAACTTGATGAAATCTTGACCTTTTCTCTAAAACCCTAGCATGAAATTTGATTGCGTAATATGAATAAATTCAGTTTAGACCCCTAATTAATTACTAAAAACAAAATAACTTAATTGAGTAAGGAAAAGACCAAAATACCCCTCTTAAATCTGGGTAACTTTCCTTAATTTGACAGTCCAACTTTAAACAGACATATCTCTCTCATACGAGCTCAAAAATTAGAAAACTTGGTGTCGTTGGAAAGAGGATTCCAAGTCCTTTCATTTGATATCTTATTGGCCACCTAAATCATCCTCGACAGAATGTTATGGTCATTTGAAGTTGACCTAAAACTCATACTTAATATAACTTTGCCAAATTTCAGATTTTCATTCTTTCCAAAAATGGTTCTTTCTAATTCTAGCTCTTTCAAATAGCGGGGTGTTACACATTTATCCTCAAATAAGATCACTCTAAGTATACTAAGGGTGTAACATCTAACATTCAGCTCAAACACCTACCAAGTAAATCTAACACATTCAGTATATCAATTAAAAAGTACTAAGAAGAGAAATATTACATTGATCTGGAATTTATACGGCTCAAACATATGTTGATATCTCTTCTTCATATCTTTCTCAGCCTCCCATGTAGCTTCCTCAACAAACTGATTTCTCTACAGAACCTTGACTGATGCTTATTCCTTGGTCCTCAACTTGCGAAATAGGCAATCTAGAATATTAGCAGGAATCTCCTCATAGGATAAGTGATCCTTAATATCAATATCTTCCGTGGGTATGATAAGTAAAGGATTGCCCATACATTTATTCAACATAAAAATGTGAAACACTAGATGAACTGCTGCTAACTCTTACGGTAGCTCCAACTCATAAGCTACAATACCAATCCTTTTGTACATTCTGTAAGGACCAATTTACCGGGGACTGAGCTTCCCCTTCTTACCAAATCTCATAACACCCTTCATGGGTGAAACCTTCAAGTATACCCAATCATCTACTTCAAACTCTAAACCTCTTCTCCTAACATCTATATAGGATTTATAACAACTCTGGGCTGTTTTCAACCTTTCTTGAATAACTATTACTTTCTGCATAGGTTGATGAACTAAGTCTGGTCCTATGAACCCAACCTCACCAACCCCAAACAATCCAATAGGAGATTTGCATCTTCTCCCATAAAGAGCTTCATAAGGAGCCATCTAAATGCTAGAATGATAATTATTTTTATAAGTAAACTCAATGAGAGGTAGGTGATCATCCCAATTACTTTTGAAATCAATCACACAAGCCCTCAAAATATCTTCCAAAGTCTAAATAGTGAGCTCTTCTTGACCATATGTCTGAGGATGAAAAGCAGTACTCAAATTCACCTACGAACCCAATCCTTTTTGGAAAGACTTCCAGAATTGTGCAGAAAATTTTGCACCTCTATATGATATAATCGAAAGTGGAACTCCATGAAATCTAACTACCACTTGAAGAAACAACCTGGCATAATTCTCTGCTGAATGGGTAGGCTTACTAGCAAAAAATGGGTCAATTTTGTAATTCGATCTACAATCACCCAAATAATATCATGTTGCCTGCGTGACCGTGGCAAGTCTGTATTGAAATTCATATTGACCATCTCCCACTTCAATTCGAGAATCTCTATATTCTGAACCATATCATCGGGTCTCTGGTGCTCTACCTTAACTTGTTGGCAATTTGGAAACTTAGGAATGAACTCTGCAATATCTTTCTTTATACTACACCAATATACTTCTCTCAAGTCACGATACATCTTTGTGGAACCCAAATGGATAGAATATCTTGAACTATGAGCTTCCTCCATGATCCTGTCTTGGAGTTCATCCACCCTTGGTACACACAACCTACGTTGATACCTTAATACACCATCTCTCCCTTTTCCAAAACCGTTATTTTTTGTTTATAAACATTTTCCTTTAACTCAAGAAAAATAGTTTCTTGGTCTTGTTTCTCTTTCACTTCTGACACTAATGATGATTCAGCCCCATTCATCACCACTACTCCTCCTTCAGTGGAAACTATCAGTCGAACTCCTAATCATGCAAGTATGTGCACATCTTTTCCTAACTCTCTCTTTTCTTCCTCAACATGGGTGGTACTACCCATGGACAACCTACTCAAGGAATCGTCAATAACATTAGCCTTACTTGGGTGACATAGAATACTGATGTCATAATCCTTGAGTAACTCCAACCACCTCCTCTATGTGAGATTAAACTCTTTTTGACTAAACACGTACTAAAGGCTCTTGTGATCGGTGATCACATCTATATGAACACCATAAATATAGTGACGCCATATTTTCAAAGCGAATACAACATCAGCCAACTCTAGATCATGGGTTGGGTAATTCTTTTCGTGAACTTTCAGTTGTTTGGAGGCTTAAGCTATAACTTTATCATTCTGTATCAACACACAACCCAATCACTCTGTACCCATCATAATATACCATAAAACCATGCGTACCTTCTGGTAAGGTCAATACTTGGGCAGTAGTCAACCACTTTTTCAATTCCTGAAAGCTCTTCTCACAAGCTTCAGACCATTAAAACTTAACTGTTTTATGAGTCAACTTAGTCAATGGGGATGAAATAGATGAAAACCCATCAACGAACCTTTTATAATATCCAGCCAACCCAAAGAAACTCCTAATATCAGTTGGAGATTTGGGTCTAGGACAATTTTGCACTGTCTCTATTTTTAGAGTATCAACTCGAATCCCATCACCGGAAACAATATGGCCTAAGAATGCCACGAACTCAAGCCTAAATTCACACTTAGAGAATTTAACATACAACTCTTTGTCCTTGAGAGTTTGTAGAACTATTCTGAGATGACTAGCATGATCTTCCTCATTCCTCGAATAGATTAGAATGTCATCAATGAATATGATAACAAATATATCTAAAAGATGCTTGAATAATCTATTCATAAGGTCCATGAACGCTGCAAGAGCATTAGTCAAACCAAACGACATGACCAAAAACTCATAATGACCATAATAGGTCCCGAATGTTGTCTTAGGAATATAACTTTCTCATACTCTCAAATGATGATAGCCAGATTTGAGGTCTATCTTAGAAAAACAAGTGGCACCCTGAAGTTGATCGAAGAGATCATCAATTCTCGGAAGAGGATACTTATTCTTAAGAGTAACCTTGTTGAACTGACGGGAATCTACACTCATTCTAAGAGAACCATCCTTCTTCTGCATAAATAAGACTGGAGCGCCCTAAGGTGAGATACTTGGTCGAATAAAACCTTCTCAAAGAGATCTTTCAACTCCTCTTTTAACTCTTTCAACTTTGTTGGTGCTATTCTATATGGCGAAATAGAGATAGGACAAGTATTGGAAAGAGTATCTATATCGAAGTCTATTACTCTCTTAGGAGGGACTCTCGAAAGATCATCTCAAAGACTTCTGGAAACTCTTTTACTATTGGAACTGACATAATTAGTGGTGTCTCAACACTAGTCTCATTAACTTGAACTAAGTGATAGATGTACCCCTTGGAAACTAACTTTCTCGCCTGAAGGTACGAAATAAAAAGACCCTCAGGCACTGCTGAACTACCCTTCCACTCTATAACAAGCTCATTAGGAAACTGAAACTTAACAACTCGAGTTCTACACTAGACTGAGGCATAACATGCATGAGGCCGGTCCATACCTACCATATCTAACTCAACTAAGTCAACCATGGTGCTCTTGTGATTCACAAAAATAGTACAATCATGATAGACTTTATCAGCTAGAATAGACTCACCAACAGGTGTAGAAACACTAAAGGGCTCAAGAAGTTGCTCAGGAAGGACCTCAAAATTCATCGCAATATAAGGAGTCACAAAATATAGACTCGCTCCTGGATATAACAAACCATAAACATCAAAATTAAAAACCTTGATCATAAGTGACAACATCTGGAGAATGCTCTTTCTCTTGGAGATTGGTAATATAATATAGACGGGTTGCCCTTCCGCCGGTCCTTGAAGTATCTTATCTAGGAGCAGCTCTGTGTGGTGGAGCAACGGAAGAATATTGGGCTCTATTGTCCCTATTTCCACTGCCATGTATGTTCTTAAGATACTCTTTCATGAAGTGACCCTCTAGAACACACTTGAAACAACCAGTGAAGCCATTACGACATGTTCCTCGGTGGTTCCTACCATATTTAGCACATGTAGAAGCCCAATTTCCTCGTTGTGCGACACTACCTTGAGACTGAACAGGCTTAGCTCTTAAATTTTGTGAACTCTTTTTGTTGAACTCATCTATTTTCCTTAATGCGGGTGCACTAGCAGATGATGGAGTAGGTCCCTTATATTTCTGTTGGAAATAAGACCGATTTGCATTACTCTTTTGCTGCTTTGATTCATTCACTATCTTAGCTTTCTTCCTCCTAAACTCTTCTCTATCCCTCAACTTGTCCTTCTCAACATGCTGCTTGTGAATCATCAACCTTGCTATGTCCATATCTTCTATCAGCATAGCTTTCGTGCCCTCCTTAGTTGACATATGAGACAACCCAACAACAAACAGACTCATCCTGCTTCTCATGTTAGCAACCCTATTCGGAGCATAGCAGGAAAGTTGGATGAACTTAAGACTGTACACATGAACACTTATAGATTCCTTCTGAAGGGTGAGGAATTCTCGTACCTTTGCTTCTCTTAGTTCACGGGTAAAGAAATGCACCATGAATGCACTCTTGAACACAGCCCAACTCAAACTTGGTGCATGCTCAGCTCTACCCTTCTTCCACTGGTCAAACCAAATCCTAGCAACACTCTTCAGTTGATAGGCAGCCGGTTCCACTCGCTCAGCATCGTCAACGTGCATAACCTCAAACACTTTGTGCAGTTCCTCTACAAAGTTTTCCGGATCTTCAGTGACACTTGAACCAGTGAAGTTTGGAGGATTCATCCCTAAGAACTCATGAATCCTTGAAGTATCAACCATTTTTTGTCGATTCCCTCTCTGTCCAACTTGATTGGTCACAGCTTGAATCAACATCCGGATAGATTCCTGGAACACAACATTAGTGACCTATCCTTGGGGTTGCATTTCAAGTGCATAAAGTACCCCTTGACCCTGTGGTTTAACATTCCTCCTAGCAGGACGACCTCTGACAACTCTTTGTGGAGGCATGATTTGAAAGATACGCCCAAGCATGAATAAGAAAAAGCCTTTTAGAGATAAACTCTATCGCACGAAATGAGTATGAAAGAGTGAGATAGTTCCTAAATGTTGCAACCTCCTAATTATAGATGTGGCGTGCTTCATACCGATAACTAGAACTCTATAGAAATGGCTTCGTAGACACCTTAGGACTCTTGAACTCTGTGCTCTGATACCAAATTTGTCACGCCCCAAGCCAATACACTGGGCGGCACTGGCACTCGAGAACCATAAATGCAAAGACTAAAGAACTGTAGCTATCTGTCTATGAAGCCTCTAATACTATGAGGGATGTCGGGACAGGACCCTCGATCATCCTAACAACTAAAATGATAAATCAATAATAAAGGGATCCTCCAGAAAGCAAGGAGGCTAACCAAATGAATCTGAAATGCTCAATTGGATCAACGAAGCGCCGGATGCTGATCCCGATTACCTGTATCTGCATCATAAATAGATGCAGGCAAAATGACATCAGTACATTGAATGTACGAGCATGCGAGGGGAATTCTAAACAAAAGGTAAGCTTGACTGGAATCTAAAAGAAATAATTACCTCATCTTTATTCAACTCATGGATACTCAACTCAATGTAGAAATAAAACACCAATAAAGTTGCAATTTATATAAAGCATTTAAATAGTAGATAACATCTGAAAGTATTATAAAATACCATAATATCTCAGTTGTATATAAGAATACAAAAATATAAATTCCGTTTGGGAGATTCTCTAACCGACAACAATCATTATGAGCTATTTGATGATACATCGTCTCGCCCACACTGCCAAAACTATCCTATAACTTGTCGGGATATAAAATGCCTCAACTAAGTGGATCCACTACTCTATGCTAAAAAGCATTAAGGAATCATCTAAAAAGTATGACCCTTTCTACCCACGTCAGCTACATGGTTTATGGAGACTTGAGTTATTTTGAACTCGTCCCCATATCGGGGCTAAATACTACTCTCAAAATATACTCAACTCATATGTTTAAAAACATAACTCTTTCTCTTTGGTTTGCGATTATTACTCAAAAACTAGCTCAGAAGCTCTGTTGGAAAATTGGTGTTTTCTCTCTTCTTTAAATGTGAAAACATTTACTCTTTGGGAATACTTAGTTCTGACATACCGTGAGTTTACGGTATTTTTGATACATTTCACTTAAGAGTTTTGTGTGTCTAGACATTATTGTTTACGTTTAGTTCTTGATATTTTCTTGGGAAGAATGTCTTTGTGTCATGTTTGCAGGAAATAAGCTTGGACGCCATTTAGTGAGATGATAGCTGAAAAATTTTCAGAAGTTGCCGCCCACGAAGAGATCTACGGTCTGTAGGCCCTATGACGGTTCGTTGATGGTGGGCGAAGATGGGAGCATCAGGGAAGTCTGACCAAGTGTGGAACCACAAAGCAACCGACGGACCCTAGGTCAACCTACGATCCGTTCTACATGACCGTAGAAGGTGTTCAAAGAGTTGAAGTTCCGTACCTGATGAAAATCCTAAGTGTGGAGCCACGGAAGGCATCCATTAGTGATGAACTGGGAGTTGAAGTTTCCATCCCTATGCAGAAAAGTTCTCAGTTTTGACCAACGGAGGGGCCCTACGGACCATAGGTCGACCCACGGTCCGTAGGTCGAGTCGTCGATCAAAGTCGCATCCCGAAAGTTTATTTCCTTATTTTGTTTCCTTTTTATTTAGGACATGTGTTTCTATAAATAGGTTATGTAAACCTCATTTTTGGGAGTTAGACATTATTGTTTACATTTTGTTCTTGATATTTTCTTGGGATTATCTTCCAAACTTTGGAAATTTAATTTCCGGATTTCGGTCTATAAGATTTTTTCTTTGAAATTCAATTGGAGATTACAGGTTTCTTCTACTCAATACGTAAGTTCATGAATTCTTCTTCTAAAAACATGAATTGTGTTCTTTCAAGCATGAGTAGATAAATCCACAACTAGGATTGTGGGAACCATGAATAATTAACAACATATGAATAATAACTAAGTAATTCTTGAATAATGTTGATGCATGTATTGGTAATTCTTTCACTTAGAAGTATTTTTAACGGTGGCCAATGTTAGAACTCACCTTGTTGCTACTTGCCGGACCACAGAGGTAGTTAATAAGAAAGAAATTATCAACAGAGATTTAGTGTGATACTATCTAATAGTCTAATGTCAATTGGTGTGAGGGTGAAAACTAAGCCATACATTGATTTGATGTCTAATCTGAGGTAAAGGTAAGGGTTAGTAAATTATACACACAAAGCCAGACCAAGGTGTGGAGTGAAATTCCCTATTTGGAGGACCAATCACTTCAGAATACATATCTTACCACTTTAGGGAGTTGTAATTTGAGCGCATCAAGTTCCCATATAATCTTTTAAACAAAATGAACTTCCCTCTTACTCTTACTCTTACTAAACTCAATGCTCAAGTCTTTAAACAAGTTTAGAAGCATTCGTAAAAGACTTTGGAAACACTCTAAGAACTCTCTAGACTTGGCTGTTAACTTTCCTTAAATTTGAATTTATGGATTCAGAGTTATGATTTATGTTTATGGATGATTTATAGATTTTTAGAAGTCATTTAGAATATTTAGAATCCATAGGAAGTATTAGTACACTTTAGAAGGACTTAGACGGGCTAAACGACGAAAAGTGGGTGAGGGCAGACGTCCCGGGCGCACTGCTGACGCGGGGAGCCAACCCTTTATGTTCAGATACACAAATATGGTGCACTGCTGGGGGGAAGCTCCAGTCCTTTCGGCACATCAAGATAGCGTCGTTCCAGACCTCTTGGCGCATCGAGGGCGCGTCGCCTTAGCCTTTCCCTAGAACATCCCGACAAATTTTCAACTCGTTTTCTAATCTTAATTCAATTAAATTCGATTCTTTTTCTCAATTTATTTTTAGATTCAGATTCTCAAATCATGTACACAAGAATCTAACTCAAAATAACTCTAATAATCGACACAATCATCTCAAGAAACTCATCAGTCTCATCCCAATTCAAGAACGAAATAAAATTCAAGAGCACCAATCATGAACATAAAACTTTCAGCTTTTTAGGATGAATTCACACTGAAATAAACATGTCTGTCACGTGGGTGAATGAACCCAATGCTATGTGAATTGACATACCTCTTTAGGGATCAACCCTTGGCGAAATCTGCACGAAATCATCAAGAACTTGACGAAGTCTTGACCTTTTATCCTCTTGAATTCTTTTCTATAAAACCCTAGCATGAAATTTGAGTGCGCAAACTGAACAATTTCAGTTTAGACCCCTAATTAATTACTAAAAATGAAATAACTTAGTTAGGTAAGGAAAAGACCAACACACCCCTCTTTAGTCTGGGTAACTTTCCTTTATTGGACATCCCAACTTTAAACATGCATATCTCCCTCATATAAGTAAAAAAATAGAAAACTCGTTGAAGTTGGAAAGATTATTTCAAGACCTTTCATTTGATATCTTATTGACCACCTAACTCATCTTGTACTGAAAGTTATCATCGTTTAAAGTTGATCCAAAACTCATACTTAACATACCTTTGACATGTGGTAGATTTTCATTATTCCAAAAATGGTTCTTTCTAATTTTAGCTCTTTCAAATAGTGGGGTGTTGTTACAGTACAAACGGAAGAGGCCCCTCCCATACCCTAGGCCGAGGTAGAAGAGAATGTGGAGATTAAGGTTGAAGAGGATGCAGAACTTGAGAAGGATGCACAAGGTGGGACTGCATGACTTCCCTCTTTGGATCTAGCTATAGCTTAAAAGATTTTAACTTTTTTGAGTGGGTTGGTCGGCTCTAGAGCCATTCTCACGGTGAAGGCTTCTCAACTTCTAGACATCCATCCCGTTGCTACTATAGTCCCTAAGATGGATGAAGTGTTGGGTGTTGATGCCTTCTTCTATCCACTTTTAGGCCCTGTGATGACTAGCACTGAGCATGAGATGCTGACCAAGTTTTTTGAAGTTAAAGACGTCAGTGTTCAATGGTTCCAAAAGTGAGGATGCCTAAGAGTTCATCCTAGAACGCTATGAGATATTTCAAAAGTTAGGCATTGTGCAGTAGCATGTAGTTGAATTCATGACCTTTCATCTTAAAGGTAAGGCTAAGGAGCGGCGGTCGATTGCTAGTCATGCCTCCACTCACCAGGGTTCAGTTCAATGCCTTGTTTTTTGAGAAGTATGTGCCTCAAACTTTGAGGGACCACAAGAAGAATGAGTTCAACGATTTGTAGAAAGGTCGTATGACTGTAGCTACTTATGAGGCTATATTTCATGCCTTGTGAAGATATTCTATGTAGTTGGTGACTACAGAACAAGAGAGGATCCATTTGTTCGTCAATGGATTGAATCCCGTGTTGCAGGTATTGTCTGTTCAGATGACCTTTGAAGATAAAGGCTTTAATGAAGTGACAAACTGTGTGAAGAAGGTATAAGGAGTTCGATAGGATGGGAAGGCCATGGCTTTGGCTAGGAAGCCCAAGAATACATGTAACTTTAATGGCTCATATTCCAGAGGTTCAGGTAGGCCGAAAATTGCAGCCCGGTCAATTTAACCAGCTATGCTTGCCTCTATGGGTGGTTACTTAGGGACTCCGCAGCAGAATCCTACACAGGATGGTGAGGGAGCCGTTTTTGCACTAACAACATGTCGTCTCCTGCCATAGTTGTTACAATTGTACAGAACCAAGACACATGAGGAGATATTGTCCCCACCTACAGATGATGGAATTCGTGCAGCAGCATATACGAGCAATGGTAATAATGGTCGAGGACTTCCACAAGGTGGGAGAGGAGGAAATCAGAGAGGCCGGGGAAATTGTAATACAGGTAGGGTAGGAGTGCAGGTAGGCGAAAAGGTTGCCCGTCAGGATGATATGGCTCAGTTTTATGCCTTTCCAGGTAAGACCAAGGTTAATGTGTTTGATGTAGTGATGACAAATGTTATTCTTATCTGTGACCTGGTTGCTACTATTTTATTTGATCTGGGTTCTACTTACTCTTATGTGTCAGTACAATTTGCCTTGGGCTTTGATGCGATTTGTGATGTGCTTATTCCCCATCAATGTTTCTACCCCAGTTTGAGAGTCTATCGTACTCACCCATGTCTATCGTGTTTTTTCTTTCTTGATCTTGAATTTTCAGACTTGGACTGATTTGGTTATTTCTGACATTATTTACTTTGATGTAATTTTAGGCATGAATTAGTTGTCCCTCTATTGTCACGCCCCGAGCCTACACCCTAAGCGTGGCCGGCAGTCGGGAACTATTGCTTGGCCCAAACGAACCCTTGGCCTAGGTCAACTCTTAGTGGAAGACTTACTTAACATTAAAAGAACTCAAAATATAAAGTCATGTAATAAACTATGAATGTTTTAAAGAAGCAGTTAACAGGCCAAAGAGGTAACTCAAGGCTTTAAACATTAAAACTAAAAATGGAAAAGACTCATGAACTACTATCCATCTATCTATGAAGCCTCTAATACTATGAGGAATGTCGGGACAAGACGCCCAATCATCCGAACAACTGAAATAACTGGAAAATAAAGAAGGGATCCTCCAGAAGCAAGAAGGCTCCTTACACAACTCTAGAACTCAACTTGATCAACGAAACATTGGTTGTTGATCCTTCTTACATGTATTTGCATCATAAAAGATGCAGGACAAATAGTGTCAGTACATGGAACGTACGAGCATGTGAGGGGAATTCTAAAACATGACATAAGCTTGAACTGAAACTGAAGAAACAGTTACCTCGTCTCAACTTAACTCAACCTCATTTTAATATAAAGCAATAGAAATAATGCAGTATAAAGAAATCCTTAAAACAGTAGATAGAAATTTAATGTATTATAAAATACAATATAACTCAATCTTTATGCAAAAATATAAAATAAACTCTGTTTGAGAGATTTTCTAACCAACAACCATAACTCTAATATATGTGATGATGCAACGTCTAACCCACGCGGCCAGAACTGTCCTATACTTTTTCCAGGTATAGAACTCATCAACTAAGTGGATACACTAGTCTATGCTAAAAAACAATAAAGGAATCATCTAAAAAGTACGACCCTTTTCTACCCACATTGGCTACATAGTTCATAGGGGTTGTGAGTTGTTAGAACTATTCCCCATATCGGTGCTCAATAGTACTCCCAATGTATAACTTAGCTCATTATATTTTAAAGAAATAATTTCCTCTTCCTTAACCCTGAGATTATTACTCAAAAGGTTTTCTCTTAAAAGAGAAGATACTCAAAACTGCTCATGATCTCTTTTTTGAAATTGGTATTTCCTCTTTTCTTAAAGGTAAAAACATTTCTCTTGGGAATATTTAGTTCCCATATATCATTTTAATGAAAATGAACTCATCTCAACTCTTCCTTAAACACAATTCTCATGTCTTAAGAGAAGTTTAAAAATAATTTGTTAAAAGACTTGTTAAAATGACTAGAAGAACTCTGAAGACTTGACTGTTAGCTCTACCTTGAATTTGAATTATGAATTCAAGGTTATGATTCACGTTGTGAATGATTTCTAGATGAATAAGAGTAGTTTTGAGTAGTTACAATAAATAGGCAGTTGAGGTACACTTTAAGAAATTTTTGACGAGCTAAACAACGGAAAAAAGGTGGGGGCAAATGGCCCGGGCGCACTGCTATGCGGGGCGTCAGCCCCTAAATTTCATAAACCCATTTCTGGCGCACTGCTGGCGCGCTACGCCAGACTTGCTGGCACATCTGTGGCGCGCCATGCTATCCCTCCCCCAGTCAATTATGACAAATTTTTCTACTCATTTTCTGACCTTAATTCGACTAGAATTTATTTCTTTTCTAAAATTATCCTTAGATTCAATTACCCAATACAAGTATATAAGAATCTTTTAAAAAACAACATCAAATCAATAACTTTTATCTCGGGAACTCATCAAAACCTTAACAATCAAGATTACGAATGAACTTCATCAAAAATCATCAAGAACTCAAATCCTTCAACTTTCAAGAATGAAATTGTGCTAAAAATAACATGATTGGCATGTGGGTGAACGATTCCAATACTGCAAGAACTCACATACCTCTTAGGGATTAAACCCCTTGGCGAAACAACTTTTGATTCGCAAGAAAACTTGATGAACGCCATGACTTTTTTCTTTTCTCCTCTTCTTGAACTCCTCTCAAAACCCTTAGCATAAATTGGTTTGGGGAAACTGAACTAAATCAGATTTGACCCCAAAATATTACTAATGATCGAATTAATCTTATTGGGTAATGAAAATACCAAAATACCCCTCATATTTTTGGGTAACTTTCCTTAATTGAACAACCTTACTTCAAACAGTCATATCTCTCTCATACGAGCTCGAAAATTAGCAAACTTGGTGGTTTTGTAAAGTGGATTCCAAGACCTTTTATTTGATATCTTATAGGCCACCAAACTTATCATGCACTGAAAGTTATGGTCGTTTTAAAATGACCCTTGACTCATAACTTAAGCATAACTTGAATTTTTTTAGATTTTGCTATTCCCAATTTTGTTCTTTCTAGTTTTAGCTCTTTCAAATACCGAGGTGTTATAATATCTCCCCCTTTGGAACATTCATCATCGAATGAGATTATCTAAGTAGACTAAGGGTGGTAATATCTAACACCCAGCTCAAACACTCAATATGCAAAGTAACACAACATTTCAAATAAAATAAATTCCTAGAAGAGGATTAGTAACTTAATTTGGAATTCCTCCAGACTCAAAGAGATATGGGTATCTCTTCTTCATATCCTCCTCAACCTCCCAAGTAGCTTCCTGAACAAACGTATTCCTCCATAAGACCTTGACTGATGCTACCTCCTTGGTTCTAAACTTGCAAACCTAACGATCCAGAATCTGAATGGGAATCTCCTCATTAGAAATCATATCCTCAATACCTATGTTTTCAGTCGGTATATTGAGTGAAGGATCGCCCATACAATTCTTCAACATTGAAATGTGAAACACCAGATGGACTTCTTCTAATTCTGACGGTAATTCCAACTCATAGGCTACACTTCCAATCCTATTTGATATCCTATAAGGACCAATATACCGAGGACTAAGTTTCCCCTTCTTGCCAAACCTCATAACACCCTTCATGGTGAAACCTTCAAGTAAACCCAATCATCTACCTCAGTCTCTAAGTCTCTTCTCCTAACATCAGTATAGGATTTCTGACGACTCTGCGCTATTTTAAGCCTTTCTTGAATAGTATTCACTTTATCCATAGCTTGATGAACTAAGTGTGGTCCTATGAACCCAGCTTCACCAACCTCAAACCATCCAATATGAGATCTACATCTTCACCCATAAAGAGCCTCATAGAGGGCCATTTGGATGCCTATGAGTGATAAGTGTTGTTGTAAGAAAACTCAATGAGAGGTAAGTGATCGTCCCAATTTCCCTTGAAATTGATCACACATGCCCTCAACATATCCTCTAAAGTCTTAATTATACACTCTGCTTGACCATCAGCCTGAGGATGAAAAGCAGTACTCAAATTTACCTTGGAACCAAAACCTTTCTAGAAAGACTTAAAAAATTATTCGATGAATTCCGCATATATATATGAATAATGGACACCGTAACTCCATCAAATATGACTATCTCTTGAATATATTACTTGGCATAATTCTGTACTATAAAAGTAGTATTTACCGATAAGAAATGGGTTGATTTAGTTAGTCGATCTACAATCACCAAAATTGAATCATGCTGCCTGCTGATGAGTCCAAGATTTGGACTCATTTAGGGATTTGTTTATATAGATTTAGTGTCCTAAAATTCTTATTTTGTGCCAATAACTAATGTTAAATCCTTGATTTTCAAGAATATGGATTGAGGAACAAAGCAAGGACACTAACATGCAAAAAGGAACAAAACAGGCTGAAGAAATGAAGATGGGCGAGCCTGAGGATCTCCAAGAGCACTCGGCGTATCGCGGAGTGGCTCATTAGACTACCTAAAGTTCAAGTGTGCCAAGCCCTGAAGGGAATAACCAAGTGTGCGATGAAAAGAAGCAATCGACGTATCGCCGAGTGATCCCACGAAGCCAATATAAATCACCCAAAGTTACAAACGTTGAGGATGTTGAATGCCAAGGCAGAAGGGCGATGTAAGAGACCAAAGGGTGGCTCCCTGAGTGGTTCGGCGAGCCTGACTTACTTTTCCGAATGAGCTCTCGTAGCTTATTTTCGGTGACTATAAATAGGTTTTACAAAATTTAGTTTAGGGTCTTTTATCTATCTTTTTGATCAAATACTCTTGAAAACAATCTATTGTTAAGTTTTGAGCTCTAGAGATAGTTTTCTCCAGTTTTTCCTTAGCTTAGAAGGATTGAAGAAATTCACTTTTGAGAAATTGGAAGTGGGTCTTTGAGAATCTTCAAATTGGAGCATTGTAAGGATGAAATCACATTTACCCAATTGATGGATAATCAATTTGGTAACAATTTTTACCTTTTTATGATGTCTAGCTAAACCCCCGATTCTTGGGATGTGATTATGTAATTATAGGCATATTTAGCTTATGGGTATTGCTAATTGTTAGTTGAAATGCTATTTAGAAGTGAGTGAAATCATTCATTGTAGTTTAATTTAAGAATTGTAGTTGCAAATGCAATTCTATTTTTGTGTTCTTGGCTTGCTCGAGAAAGAGGTTTTAAAACTAAAATTATTGATTGGATGGTTTGTGAGTATTGGGTTGACCTGGATTCATCTTGAGAGAGTGAATCCTAAACCCCATCCCACACATTTAGCTCGAGAGAGTCAATGAATTAAGGTGTCGGTTGCTCTTATTTTGAATGCTTGTTGATGTTTGAGAGAAATCACTTGATTCGGGGTAAATTGTTTGAGAGAAAATTTACCTCCCCTGTAGCCTAGCCTACTCACTAATATCTAGTTATTTTCTAATAATTGCAATTACCCATATGTCTATATTAGCCTATAATCAATCAAATCCCAAGAACTTATCTCATTATTGTTAATTCATATTGTTATGATTGTTGTTTGTAGTTGATAATCCAAACCAAAACCCACATTTGACATTCGTGTCACCCCTTAATTTGAATGATGTCTTTATTCGATAATTTTTATTCCTATTACTTATTTGACCGCATTTATACTTCCCAATTGAATCTAAAACACGTACAACTCCCTGTGGGATCCGACCCCAACTCATTTAGTTGGGTTTTATACTGATTAACGATCGTTGATGCTTAGAATTGGATGAAGTGTCTTTGAAACATTATTAATCAAAATGGCACCGCAGCCGGAGAGAGGTGTTGTTTGAAATTCTTTTGGTGAAGTTGAATTGCATTCTTTTTAGTCATAGTTGAATCTACTTATTTTTATTTTTGGTTTTTGTGTTGCTTGTTAAAACAGAAGAAATGAGTGTCAACGGAAGCAATGGTAGCCAAATGGGCCACCAAAATGACATCAAAAATCTCATTGATGTATATGAACCTAATGTCAATGACCCAAATCTATTGGGTGGAGTTGGTGTCATTCGTGTGCCTACAACTGAAGGGAATGATGTGTTCCATAGTACAAGCACTATGTTGCAGCTCTTACAATTGAAATGGTTGTTTGTTGGGATGGCTCATGAGGATCCCCAAGAGCATATAAGGAATTTTGTTGATATTTGCGGACCATTCTCCTTTAAGAACATATCTCAAGAGTCGGTCTGGCTGAGGTTGTTCCCATTTTATCTAATGGGAGAAGCGTGTAAGTGGTTGGGTGAGTTGCCAAGAGATTCCATAACTTCATGGGAAGAACTTATTACCGCATTCCAAGTGCGATTTTTCCCTCCTTCGAAGATGATGACTCTTCGGGACAACATTCAAAGCTTCAAGCTTTTGAAGGGTGAGCCAATGCATGAGCTTAACTAAGATTTAAGAAGTTGATGCTGCAATGCCCAACTCATTGATTGCCTAATAATGTTCTACTGCAGTACTTTTACAGACCCCTTAATTCGGTGAACAAGGGAGTGGCTGATCAACTTTCTCTGGGAGGTTTAATGCAACAGCATTATGTAATAGCAGCTTAACTCCTTGAAGGCATGACCAAGTTAAACCGGGCATGGTACACTCGTGAAGATCAGGTCTCACCTCTCACTTTTAAATTGACAAATGAGCAGCTTGAGAAAGATCACGAGAGGGACAAAAATATGGCAAAGATGATGTCCAAACTTGACATCTTAGCCAAAAATGTCGTGGGTGCTGGTACTAGAACTGTCAATGATGTTGGGGTTGGTTGTGTAAACCCCGATGAGGCCAAGTTTGAAGCGATGTACAATGAGGAAGTGAACATCCTAGCCAACCAAAGAGGTGGTTATCGTGCAAACTACCCAAGGCCAGGTGGTAATCAAGGTTAGAAAAGAGACGAGGGATGGAGACACCGTGATAGAGAGTGGCATGATCATAACACCTCTTGGAAAGAAATAGAGGGGGAGAATGATAGGTATATTCCTCCCTATTAGCGTCAAAAGCCCAAAGATTCTGAGGGTGGCTAGACTGATGATATGCTCTCACATATTCTCAACAACGTTTTAGGGTTCGATAAAGTTATGAAGGAAATGAAGGAAGATGTATTGACTCTCAACCAGACGGTGACCTCTCATTCCGTCTCTATCAAGTAGTTGGAGAAACAAATGGATCAAATTTCTTCACATATAAACCCAAGACAACAAGGGGGTTGTCTAGTGATACTATGGCAAACCCCAAGAATGAAGTTTGAGTGGGTACTTGTGTCGTGCCACGACGTTAACTAAGGCGCTTCTTGGAAGGCAACCCATGTTTTTATTTCTTTATGTTTGTTTTTGGAATAACTTGGCGGGTCCATGGACGAGTCGGCGACTCACCGAACAGGTCAGCGAGCCCAATTTTGTCTGTCGTTTGGACCTCTAAATTAACTGGAGGTCCTATAAGAGTCGGCAAGGTAAGTAACCACTCGGCGTGTCACCGTGTGGTTCAGTGAGTATGAATAATATCGTCGATGGGCCGCGAACTGAAAGGTATTAAAAGGCCAAAGGTTTGAACTTTCAAACTCTTTCATATTTCCTTCATTTTTACCTCATACAATCACACTCGCACTCTATATTTTCTTTATTTCCACATTTTTATCACTTATTGCTCGTTGATCTCGTGCTCGAAGTTGGATTTCATTTTCACCTAGCATTACTAATTCGTATTTCAGCTTAAAGGTTAGTTTTCTGAACCTCAAACTCTTAAATAGAGGTTGAATTCAAATGAAATTCTTTAAATCTTATTGATGTGTGCTGGGCCTCTCTAAAATCGTAATTGTGTGCTAGTTGTCCCTTTCGTATTCTCGTAATTGTGCTAAAATGCTTATATTGTTGATTTCTCAAGTTTCGTGCTTTAAAAGTGATCTTAAATTGTTGGGTTGCGGTATTTTGTGGTTTGGTCGAGTCGGGTGAAGTTTGAGTAACTCAAATTGTGCTAAATGACATGCTTTGCCCAATGATGGAGCATTTGACGTTATTCTTAAGGGAAAAAGTCGTCAAATGACCAATTTTTGCCAAACCGGGGGAAGTCTGAGTATCCCGGTGGCATGGGTTGTATGGATAGGGGATTAATTGAATAAGTTTGTTGTTTGATTTTGGCTTTGGGGGTTGTGGGCTTGATTATGGGAATTGGGCTGAAAAATTGGCACGTTGGGCAGTTTGGCAAGCTGGCCGAACAACTTGACGGTTCGCCAAAGCCCTCCTTGATCGCCTTTAATTTCGTGTTTTGGTTGAGTTTGAGTTTATAACTTTCGATGGGAAGCCTGAACTCATCGAGTTCACTCAGTGACTCGCCGAAAGCTTCCCTTGATGGCCCTTTCTGCGCCCATAACCCCTAAAACATATTGTAACTTTCGGTGGGCTAGTCTAAGCTCGCCGAATGGCCCTGAACATCACCGACCTGCCATTTTTCTAGGAAATTTTTAGGCCAATCCTTTCGGTGAGCCCGATATGGCCCGCCAAAGTGATTCAGCAACTCGCCAATCGGTTCGGCGTGTCTTTCTGCAACTTGTATTCTGCAGTTTTCTTGAACGGTTTCTAACTATTTCCGATGTTTTTCTGATATGGCTAAACCAAAAGTAGAAGGCCGAGACCTGCAGCCCCACAAGAGGGCCAAGAGAATAACTATCAACGAGGATGCAATTGCATCTAAGGTCATCCTTGTCTAGTCCCTCAACTTCGTGTATTTCGAGACTCGTTCCCAGGCCACCTTTTTCTTCAAAAACCCTGAAGAAGATGGACGATGATGAAACAATTCTTGTTGTTGACAACAGTAAAGGTAAAGTTACAGGTGTAGACTTTTCAAGTGAAGTCCCCAAGGTCTTCTACCAAGATCTATCTACCAGTCCCACTTCAAGTGAGATGGAGCCTCCCAAGGTAAGTAAACCAGGTTGGCTAGAAATGCTTAAGACAGGAGATGTCTTTACCCTTGATCCGGAAATCCTACAAAAGTTATGGACTCATCCAGATAATCAAACAAAGAGAAACTGGTATGTTGCAACTTACCCGCTTAAACAAAGAGAATCCTTCAGAGATTTGTGGATGGTTGATATGAAAAGAGTTGGTTGTGAAATCAAATTCTTTAAATGGTTTGAAATGACAGCTAGGACTAGGAATCAGACCGAGTCACTCCAGGTTATCATTAACAAATGGTATACTACTTCTAATAAAATTGTTGAATCTATTACTCCTCCTCTTGAAAGAACTAACATCCCTGTTGCACGAACTGTGTTCAAAGCTTCTCCCTTCAAGGAGAAAAGTGATAAGGCTGGGGCATTATTTACCTCAGCTGATATTGACCGAGTAGTAGAACAAAACAACTACTCAAACCAAATTCTTCATGTTATATCTAGACAAATTGAAGATACTAAACCTACCCTTAGTAAAGACTAACTTCGGCTTCTACTTCTTCCAACCATAATATTGAACCTAACCCAGGGTTTAAGATTCCAAAATTTTCCAAAGAAAATTTTCCTAAACTTTCAGATACCTTTGAAGTCTCAGGAAATATCATTGAAAGAATCAATGAGCAACTTACCAATTTTAAAAACTCTAACAAAGATGGGAAAGTCCCAAAAAAGGTTTCTACCCTTCATAAGAATTATATTTCAACCACTCAGGATAAAGACATCCTTCTTCAAAAGCTATCCAATGATCGTTTCCATAACCGGAAAAACTATCATAGCCGCCCTTCTTTCCCAGACTTACAGTATGAGGAAAATGCCTTCTTTTCCACTTCTTATCATGAAGGAAGAAGTATTGCTGAATGGAACATAAATGGCCTAGTTGAGAATCAAATTTATAATACTCTCCATGAGATGGGAGTTGCCATCACCGGCTACAAAATGCGAGGTTCTGCAGATAGGCAAGCAACTCCCATGATTGTTGCAGGTTTTACCGGCATGCTAAAATATTGGTGGGATAACTATTGTAACGATAAGACCAAGCTTCTTATCATTAATGCTACAACATCGGACACAGTTGTTAAAACTGAAGGAAGCACTCAGACTACTTCTCAGGTTACTAGAGAAGATGCTTGTGCAACACTTCTCTATCACATTGCCAAATATTTCATTGGTGAGCCAAAGCTCTTCCAAGATAGGAGCCTGCAAATCCTCAACAATCTCAGTTGTCCAAATCTAGACAGATTCATCCATTATAAGCATGCTTTTCTCAGCAAAGTTATGATTCGTCCAGATTGCCATTTTGGATTTTTGTAAGGAACGCTTCATCAGCGGATTACCTCATTTATTTACTGACAAAGTAAGGACAAAGATTCAAGATCGCAATGACGATCGGATTCCTTATTTCCAGCTGACATATGGTAATTTGGTAAGCAGCATCAACATTGTAGGTCTTGAACTCTGCACTGACATTAAACTTAAGCATCAACTCAAGAAAGAGGAATTTTCCTCCAGGAGAACTTGGAAGTTTCTGTCGGGACTTTGGCTTTATCACTCCCCCTGATAAGGTAAAGAAAGAAAAAAAAGAAAAAAAGGTCTCATCAGAAGAAATCTCGAAGAAGAGATGATTCTACTAGGCCTAGGAGAAAGAAATCCAGGTCCAAGAGGCCTAGAGATGCCAAGACTATTGTTTGTTGGACATGTGGCAAGACTGGCCATAAAGCTAATGAATGTCGTTCTAAGACCAAGAAAAAAAAGATCAATCTTCTTGGCATTGATGAAGAAACCAAGGGTAAACTCCTTGCTATTCTTGACGAACCTTTTTCTGAATCTTTAGGTACATCTGATGAATACAGTGATGATGAAGACATTGATCTTGATTATGAATTAGACAACAGTCAATAAGAAAGATATTGTACTTGTACTGAAGCCTTTTGTACTTGCGATAGTACACCTCAAAACATTTGAGTCCTTTCAGATCATTCGAAAGAAGCTATTTTTTATGTTATTCAGCATATCGCTGATGATTAGGCTAGGAATCATTTTCTCCTAGAACTCAAAAATATCATTCTCAACACGGACAAACCAAAATCCCGTCTGACAGTTGAACCATTTAGCTTGAAACAAGTCATGAACAAATCAGATAGTCATTTTGAACCCTCTATTCCTGATCTTCGTCGTGAAGTCTCTAGTCTCAAAGAAGAGATTAGAAATATCAAATCTCGGCTTACCATTATTGAGACTGATAATCTCACCAATCAAATTTCCAAAAAAGCTACCCTTCAGAACCGTGAGTCTGAAAATGATTCTTCCCAAGAAAATGAGAACATTGATGTTGATCTTTCCAATATCAATAACGATCATTTAGCTGAACCCTTCTTTACCGACATAGGTAATGTATCATCCTCTACTGCAGATCCAGGAGTAACGGTAATCTCTTCGATTAGACCTCAGAGTCATCATATACCTGTTAAGATTGTTGTTAATAAATATTTTGTGATAAACAAAATTGCTTTGCTTGACAGTGGTGCAGATCGAAACTACATTGTAAAAGGTATTGTTCCAATAAAGTATTTGCAAAAAAGTACTTCAACATTATACTCCGCTACAGGGGAATTTTTGAAAATAAATTTAAGCTTTCTAAAGCTCATGTTTGTAATAATGACATTTGTTTAACAAATGATTTTGTGATTACTGAAGATATCAATGAAGATATCATTAGGGGTATACCTTTTATTACTCAGATAAAACCATATTTTACTGACCTAGATGGTATTAATACTACTATACTAGGAAAATATTTAGACTTTCCGTTTGTCAAAACTCTTTCACAAGATGAAAGTGATTTTATCAGGGAAAACACTATTTTCCGTATTAATAACATTTCGCAACATCTCACCTTTTTAAAGGATGAAATTCACGTAAAGAAAATCGAGCAGATTTCAAAAACCCCAGAGATGGTTAATAAGATTGCCAATCTTCGAAAAACTTTTGAAGAAGAAATATGCTCTGATTTTCCAAATGCATTTTGGGAACGTAAAAGACATATTGTTGATCTACCATACATCGAAGGATTTAATGAACATGCTATTTCAACTAAAGCAAGTCCTATTCAAATGAATCACGAGATGTTGGAATTTTGTAAGAAAGAGATTGACACTCTTTTGAAAAATAAGATTATTAAGATTTTCTAAATCACTTTGGAGTTGCTCTGCTTGCTACGTTAACAAAAACGTTGAGAAAGAAAGAGGTACGCCAAGACTGGTAATCAACTACAAACCTTTAAACTCCATTTTAAAATATATTAGGTATCCAATACCAAACAAAAGAGACCTTTTAAAAAGGACTTTCAAAGCTAATGTCTATAGCAAATTTGATATGAAATCGAGTTTTTGGCAAATTCAGATTTCTGAGAAAGACAAATACAAAACTGCTTTCAATGTCCACTTTGGACAATATGAATGGAATGTTATTCCATTTGGGCTCAAGAACGCCCCATCAGAATTTCAAAATATAATGAATTCTATTTTAATGATTATTCTTACATGTCTATTATTTATATAGATGATGTATTGATTTTCTCTGAGAATATCGATTCTCAGTTTAAATATTTGAATACAGTCTTTAAGATTGCAAAAAATAACGATTTGGTTGTTAGTGCAAAAAAAATGGTACTCTTTCAAACTACCATCAGGTTTTTGGGCCATGATATTTATCAGGATACTTACAAACCTATTTGCAGGGCCATTGAGTTCTCCTCTAAATTTCCTGATGATATTCCTGATAAAACCCAGCTTCAGAGGTTTTTAGGGAGTCTAAATTATGTAGCTGATTTCATTCCAAAAGTCAGACATGTTTGTGAGTCTTTGTACAAAAGACTTAGAAAAAAACCAGTTCGTTGCAGTTCTGAACAAACCCAGGTTGTCGTTCGTGTCAAAGCCTTAGTCCAGAATATTCCATGTTTAGGTATCCCCAACCCTGATGCATTTATGATTGTTGAAATTGATGCTTCAGATGCAGGTTACAGAGGAATACTAAAGCAAAATATAGATCATGCATATATAGAGCAACTTGTTTGATTTACATCAGGAATATGGAATTCGGCACAAAAAAATTATTCAACCATTAAAAAAGAAGTTTTGTCTATAGTGCTTTGCATCACTAAATTTCAAGATGATCTTATTAACAAAGAAGTTTTATTAAGAGTAGATTGTAAATCTGCCAAAGAGATTTTACAAAAAGATGTTAAAAATCTTGTTTCCAAACAAATATTTGCTAGATGGCAAGCTCTACTATGTAGCTTTAATTTCAAAATTGATTTCATCAAATGAGAAGACAATTATTTACCACATTTTCTAACTCATGAATTCTTGCAGGGAAAGCATGAGGCCGTTTAAGCCTACCACTCCTTCCAAAGGAGATAATCCTCCCAAAGCAAAAATGGCCAGACCATTTATTCATCCTCCATTAGCTCCAGCAAAAGATGAAACTCCACAAAGGCCTGAATTTCCCTTCCAAAACAAGTTCACAGCCCTAGCTAATTACCCTAGGTTACCTTGTCTTCCTCAACCGATGCTTCCAAAGCTTTATTTTCCTCCACAAACAGAGTTGATCAACCTTAGACCAACAAGACATTTTGACCAAGGAGCATCTTCAAGCTACATCCAAACTGAAGAAAGCTATGCTATGAAAGCGCCTGAGTCTTTCGCCCAAGCAGTTAATCCAGAATTAACCAAAACCATCCCCCAAACTCCAAAACCAAAAGAAGAAACTTTTGACTTTGTTGTTTCACAGGTTTTGCCTATAATGGCATTAAACAAGGAATATGGCAATATTGATACAACACATCTGATCAGACCTTGCTACATAGATTCCAATTTCATGGATACTGATAATCCACTAAAAATAAGAAGATTCTATGAAGCCATTCTCATTGATACTGATTCAATAGAGATTGAATGTTCCAGAGATGAGACCAACCCGGCCATCATCAAATATTCAAGATTTACTATTTAGAAGATCTTGGATCCATTCGAATGGTTTGCAGACCATTTTCACACTCCTATTACACTTTTAGTGACACATAGGCCACATACATATAATTGGTATGACTACAAGCCGGCATGGATGAATTTCTTGTATTTAAGGACAAGACATACTTGGTTTGTTAAATATAGTCTGAGTATCACCAAGCCTATCATTCCTAGATGGTTCTATAAATGGTGGAATCTATTCGGAGGAAACCAAGAAGTTCTTCCCCAGTAATTTCTTAAAAGATTTGAAGATTTTCAAATCAAAGAAAAAATTACCACATTACCAGAGCATATCAGTCCTTTTCTTCTGTTGATGCTGAGACTGATACTTTGACTGTCTCCCATATCATTCGATAATAAAGATACACTACTTGCCTTGTCGACGCTAAACTCAGTACCTCGCTTCCTTACTAGTACACCTACTAGACACAAATATTCAAGTACTATATCCAAAAGAGGATATCATAAATCATTACTTGGAATTTTACCAAGGACGAAATTGATCGTATACAATATTGGTGTAAGCAAATTTAGATAAAAGGTTGGATTCCCAAAAAACTTAGTTCCAAAGTCCAGTCTCAAGATAGGGCCAGTTCGTCATCAAAGAGTTCCTCCAAAGCACATCTCAAGAAAAAATTGAAATATGCATTAGACAACTTAGGTAAGTATGACGAAAAGAAAATCACCAAGATGATTGAAGATGCCGCTTCCACCGAAAGCAGCAACGACGATAACGGAGACATGTGTCATGCTAAAGGGTTAGCTTTAGCTTACATGGACCCTGATTATGAATAAGAAAATGACCCCTTGAAAAAGTAGAAGCAAAGCCGGAATTACTTTTTCAAAAGTGGCACTTCATTATTCTAAATTAGCATCCGCTGAGAAGCTACTAGACAAAATACCTTTATGAAAAGATGTTCCCATTATCTCAGAAGATAAGAATCAAGTGTCTCCACTATCTAAAGGATATTCCCACTAAGCTACCTTGTCAAAAAGAGTAGGCCCCGATGTTTCCACTATCTCTACTTTGACAAAAGAAGTAGCCCCTCATTAAGTGTCGGCATTATCGTAGCCTTCCACCTGTATGCCTAAGATGTAAAGACACTTACTCCCTCTCCTACATAAGGAGACTTTCATTTATATTTCAAGGCACCAGAAAAGATCAGGATTTACTCCTATATTCTCAAGCCTTCTTGTAATGTATGTTCTCTATTTCCGCATGATGCAATAAACACAGATAAACATCAATGTTCTCATTTTTCTGGGAAGAATAAATTGTGTTTTCAGATAAAGTAAAGGTAAAGTTACAAGTGTAGACTTTTCAGGTGAACTCCCCAAGGTCTTCTACCAAGATCTACCTACCAGTCCCACTGCAAGTGAGACGGAGCCTTCCAAGGTAAGTAGACCAAGTTGGCTAGGAATGCTTAAGACATGTGATATGTTTACCCCTGATCCGGAAATCCTCTAAAAGTTATGGACTCATCTGGATAATTAGACAAAGAGAAACAGGTATGCTGTAACTTACCCACTTAAACAAAGAGAATCCTTTAGATATTTCTGGATGGTTGATATGAAAAGAGTCGGTTGTGAAATCAAATTCTTTAAATGGTTTGAAATGACAGGTAGGATTGAGAATCAGACCGAGTCACTCCAGGTTATCATTATCAAATGGTATACTACTTCTAATAAAATTGTCGAATCTATTACTCCTTCGCTTGAAGGAATTAACATCCCTGTTGTAGGAATTGTGATCGAAGCTTCTCCTTTCAAGGAGAAAAGTGATAAGGCTGGAGCAGTAATTACCTCAACTGAGATTAACTGAATAGGAGAACAAAACAACTACTCATATCAAATTCTTCATGTTATCTCTAGACAAATAAAAGATACTAAACTGTTAAAACTGATGATTCAGACGCAGGTTACAGAGGAATACTAAAACAAAAGATAGATCCTGAATCTACAGTGCAACTTGTTCGATTTACATCCAGAATCTGGAATACCACACAAAAAAAAATTATTCAACTATTAAAAAAGAAGTTTTGTCTATAGTGCTTTGCATCACTAAATTTCAAGACGATCTTATTACCAAATCATTTTTATTAAGAGTAGATTGTAAATCTGCCAAAGAGAATTTACAAAAAGATGTTAAAAAACTTGTTTCCAAACAAATATTTGCTAGATAGCAAGCACTACTATCTAGCTTTGATTTCAAAATTGATTTCATCAAAGGAGAAGACAATTCTTTTCCAGATTTTCTAACTCGTGAATTCTTGTAAGGAAAGCATGAGGCCGTTTAATCCTACCACTCCTTTCGAAGGAGATAATCTTCCCAAAGCAAAAATGGTCAGACCATTTATTTATCCTCCATTAGCTCCAGCAAAAGTTTTAACTCCACAAAGGCCTGAATTTTCCTTCCAAAACAAGTTCACAGCCCTAGTCAATTACCCCAGGCTACCTTGTCTTCCTCAACCGCTGCTTCCAAAGCTTCCTCGTCCTCCACAACCAAAGTTGATCAACCTTAGACCAATTAGACCTTTTGACCAAGGAACATCTGCAAGCGCGTACTAACCATTTTACATTGAGGTATCTGATGGATAAAAAGGATGCAAAATTGAGGTTGATTAGATTTGTGTTGTTGCTACAAGAGTTTGAATTTGAGGTGAAAGATATAGAGCGGACATAAAATCCAGTTGCCGATCATTTTTCCCGATTAGAGGAGGAAGCTCTGCTCAAGCTAGGAGATGGGGCTGAAATTAATGATGCTTTTCCAGATGAACATGTATTGGCTTCTTCTCATGATCTTATTCCTTGGTTCGCACACTTTGCTAACTACTTGGCAAGTGATCTGGTTCCATCGGATTTGTCTTTTCACCAAAGAAAAAAGTTTATGCATGATCTCAAGAAGTTCTTATGGGATGAGCCTTATTTGTTCCGTATTTGTGCTGATGGGATTATTCCTCGCTGTGTGCCCGAGGTTGAGATGATGATTATACTAGAGGCGTGTCATTCTTCACTTGTTAGTGGGCATCATAGTGGTATTCAGACTGCGCATAAAATTTTGTAGTGTGGGTATTACTGGCCTACCATTAACCAAGATGCTCAAGATTTTGCCACGTCTTGTGATAGTTGCCAAAGAGAAGGAGAAATTTCAAAGAGGCAAGAGCTACCTATGAATCCAATTTTGATGATTGAGTTGTTCGATGTATGGGGCCTTGACTTTATGGGTCCATTTGTGAGTTCACATGGGATGAAGTATATTCTTGTTGCGGTTGATTATGTGTCGAAGTGGGTGGAAGCAATTGTGCTTTCAAACAATGAAGGTAAAAGTGTCACCGCATTCTTGAAAAAGAGTATTTTCTCAAGATTTGGTACACCTAGGGTGATTATCAACAATGAAGGTTACCACTTTTGTAATAAGTTGATCAAGACGTTGCTAGAGAAATATGGAGTCTGTCACAATGTAGCTACTCCTTACCATCTGCAGTCTAGTGGGCAAGTTGAAGTGTCAAATAGAGAGCTAAAGCAAATCCTTGCAAAGACTGTGAATGCAAATATAATCAATTGGTCAAGGAGCCTTGATGATGCTATATGGGCCTATCACCATGCATTCAAGACTCCCATAGGTATGACCCCCTACCAACTTGTATACGGGAAGTCGTGCCATTTGCTGGTAGAGCTAGAGCATAAGGCTATGTGGGCGCTAAAGAAATTGAATTTGGATTGAGGCGCCACATCGAGTAAAAGAGTGAATGACATGAATGACCTTGATGAGATTCTCCTAACATCTTATGAAAGTTCAGCCTTGTACAAAGAGAAGATGAAGAAGTATCATGATCAAAAGATTGAAAACCGTGAATTTGTTCTAGGTGATCTGGTGATTCTATTCAACTCAAGGTTGCGCTTGTTTCCTGGCAAGCTCAACTCTAAGTGGACAGGGCCATTCAAAGTCACTTAAGTGTTTCGAAATGGAGCGGTCGAGCTCAAGAACAAGGACGGAACAAGGTTCAAGGTGAACGGGCAAAGAATAAAAGTCTACATAGGGTAGTTGGAGAGTGTGCAAGAAGTGATGGACGCCTGTGTTGTGCCACGACGTTAAATCAAGCGCTACTTGGGAGGCAACCCAAGATGTACAATCTAGCCAAATATAGGTTTTTCTTTTTGATTTAGGAGTTTTCTTCTTTTATTTTAATTTCTATTACTCTTTAGATAGGTGCTTTATTTTTGTAATAGTGTTGGCTAGATATAGAGTAGGTTCCGTGTCTAAAAAGTGTCTAGAAAATGTAAAAAAAAAGTCCTAATAGTTGCTACGTGTGCAAGGATGAAAAGTTGAATCTATAGAAAAAGGTTGTGCAGCGGTCTACAGACCCCATCGATGGTTTGTGGTTCCATCCACGGATCGTGAATGACATTTGTAGAACCCAGGTAAGTTTTCTATAAAATGTAAGTGTCAGAGTGACCTACGGTCCTTAGATCAAACCACGGACGATCGACGGGGTCTCGTGGGTCCAACTTAGGGTTTCTGGAGACTCGACCCGGACCCCCTTTTAATAAAAATCCCTCATTTAAAATTCATCCCCCACTACCCAAATTCCCTTCTAACTGTTTCTAACCCCTCCAAATACCAAAAATCCCATATTAATTCGCAATATCACTCTCCTCACCCATAATTCTCCTCTTCTCCCAAAATCACCCCATTTTCCCCTCACAGAGATTTCTCAGTCTGGATTAGGTGTAAAAGGGCTAGCAAAAGGTCTAGGGAGTTTATTGCAAGCACACACTCACCCTCTTCACTTACTTGTAAGGTAATACGACTTCACCCTAACTCTGAATTTCATTGTTCATTGTTCAAATCATGAAATCATGAAGTCATGAAGTGGATCTTGACCTTGGGTTGTTTTTCTATTAAATTGTATGTTAAATTATAGTTAGAAACAACCTTGGGACGATAGAATGTGAATGTGTTGTTCATTTTAACCAAAATATATCAAGTAATAGGCCGAATTGGAAGTTTTCACTTAGGGTTCTTAGGTTTTGGTATGATAATCTGTAAATTCTTGAGAAAAAATAGAACCCTAAGGATGATTAACTACCTAATAATAACTTGTTGAAATGCATGTGTAGGCCTAATCTGTTAGTATGTGTTTAAAGAAATGACACACAAGTAATTCATCTGAAATCTGGCACAAAACCGATCCACGTGACCCCGTTTACAGATAGTAGGTGATTTTATGGACCGTAGGTCAGGTCCGTGGGTCATAAGCACACATATGTTTTGCTAAGTGTTGAACCATAGCGTGGACTATGGTCCGTGGTTCCATCGATGGACCATTCTGCACATCCGTGGTTCCAGATCATAGACCTAATTTTGGGTTCTCTGACCTACGGAGGGGACCTACAGACCGTAGGTCTAACCACGGACCGTAGGTACGCACCATGGGTCGGCAGTTCAATTACTACCCAATTTTTTTTTGGTTTTTTGTTTTGATTTGTTTCTTATTCTAAAAAATTTCTAAGCTTCTACAGGTACTATGGCCCCAAGCAAGCTCTGACTTATGCCATGAAGGGAAAATAGAAATCTGTGGCACCTTCCTTGCGGCTGATCAATGAGGATTCTGATTATGTTCCTTCCAACACCCAGACTTCCCCTACTGCTCCTCGCACTACGAGGAACTGAGCTCAGTTGGTGATTCCTGACGTGGTCACTGTCCCCCATTATGATAAGGGGGCCACATCGATCGGACCACCAGCTGGCTCTGAATCTGCATTCGGCACCAGCTCTTTCTCTGGCTCTAGTTCTAATGGCATCACCGCCTCATCTTTTGAGGCTGATAGTGCGTGTGACATTTCAGTGCCCCCAAATACCGATCATGCACCAGTTGCTGAGGAACCAAATTGATGGTGTGTGGAGGACCAGTATAAGATATATAAAGATTCCCACATGTTGAATGAGAAGGAGAAGATGGCTCGACTAGTCACCGAGGAGCGTCGGGCTCTCACAGGTAGCATGCACACTGCTCCAGTCATTGATGGGATCTTTCATAGACATAGGTGCGAGTGGATGGCCCGGCGCATAGGCACGTACAGTAAGGAGATAGTTAGGGAGTTCTACGATTTCTATGCCGCCACTATGAAAAGGTCCATCTCCAAGAGGGCCAAGCTTATAGCTTAGCCTCCACTTGAGGCTAAACTAGTTCGGGGCTTCTCTGTGGACATCTCCAATACCACCCTCCACAAATTCATCTACGGCCTGGATCAGACTCTGCCCATCAATACAACAGAGCTAGACTATCGCGTGGGCATCATCCGTAGTGGGGTATTCCAGAGGAATGTCAAGCAGAGGGAGTCACTTATTAGGTGGCTAGCACGACATCTTGCCACAGATGGAGAGCGAGCAGAGTGGGTTAGTACTTCGAGTATGGGCATCACGAAGGCCACCCTCAATTTTACTACAAAATTCTTCTTGATGCTGGTACATAATATGTTGTCCCCTACTCATGGGGACAATGTGGTCACATGGGACCGATCGGTGATAGTTTCATCCATGGTGGCAAGATTTAAGGTTGATTTTGTCCGCATACTGATCGATGAGATCCATGAGAGGGCCTTCAAGGCCACCACAACTTTGCCTTTCCCCTACCTCATCTTCTAGCTTTGTAGGGATTCCGGTGTACCAGTATGGCATTGGACTGGTTGCTTCACGCAACCAAGATTCTAGATATAATCCTTATCTCGGATGAGGCCAATGCAACTGCACCTCGCAGGGAGCCATAGGTTGAGATGCCACCCTTAGGCGATGATCTTGTAATGGATGTGGAGCAGATGCATGATGATGACACTGCCCGTCCAACCACTGCAGCAGACACCCAGGCTCATCTCTCTCCGGCCGCCAGTCAGGTCCTAAGTTCATCCAGAGCCACTCATTCTTTCGGTTCCACCGCTATCCCTTTAGCTAGAGGCACATATGTCCACTCTACTGCAGCATGTGAGGACATAAATGCAATGTTCTGTAGCGGAGTCTGAGATTAGAGTTCAGCGTAGCATATGATGGACTAGAAGGTCCCAACCATTCATCAGTGCCTGAATGCCTTTGAGTTGAGAGTCTTAGAGAGTCCGGCCCTGATTGTTGATTTGACCACTCTCCAGAAGAAGATAGAGAACCTACATGCTGATATCACTATATTTATATCTCTCCCTAAGACTGATCCACAGTCCGCCCCTACGGTACCGGTTGATGATACGGTGTTGAGTGCCCTATTCAGAGATGGTATGCAGCCACCACATTCTTTCCGTACTGCTGGGAAGAATCCCCACTTCGGTTGTACTTCTGATGACACTAAGGTTGGGAGAGTGAGAAAGAGGGAGCACCAGCATACTGAGGCGGCCCGATGGGCATCCATAGTTGACGAGGTGATGAGACAACAGAGGGCTAGAGAGATAGGTGTTGGAGCATCTAGCAGCATGAGCACTACTAATGGTGCGGTGAGAGTTGATAATAGCACTAATAAGGGTGTTGAGATGGTAGACGGGAGCGCTACTAGTGACGTTCTATGTGTTGATCTAGTGGGCTCCAGGAAACCGGACCCAACCGCTGCTTGAGTGGTCTTTGGTGCATTTGCGCCATAGGTTTTGTTCACCCGTTCCTTTAACTTTTACATTTTGTGCATTGGGGACAATTGCACTTTATTTTGTTGGGGGTGGGGTAAACAGATTGTGAGTCATCGGGTGAAGTCTTAGTAAACCCAACTCATAATCCTCTCTTGGAGTTTTCTTGACTATGTTCTTTTCCCCCAAGTGACTGTTTTGATTTATGTTGAACCGGCATGTTTAGTAATGTATGTGTAGGAGTAAGTAGAAACAATTAAACCATGATGTCATAAAAAGAAGCATGAAAAAAAAAAGATCCCTATCCAAAATGTTGAAATGTATTAAATCGATACTTATGATGAGTTGAATGTATTAGATATTAATGTGACATGATAAGGAGCCATTTTGACCTCATGACTTAAGCTAAAACTTGAACTGGGTAATCTCATAATCTGATAATGAAACAATTTTCCAAGAGTGTGTGAGAAAAGTTGAATGTTCAGACTGTTTGTGCCAATCTAGAACTTGCTCTGTTGGTCCTGCTAAGATAATCTAGGCTAGAAGTTGGGAAGTGATCATAGACCCTTGTTCAAATTAGTCCACTTAAGCCTAAAAAGATCCAACCAAATGAAATCAATGTTCCCTTTGAACCAAATGTTTGAGCCTTAAAATAGACCATTTCTTTTGATACACCTAACTCACATTCCCTTAAATCATTGTCTTGGCCCCCCTCCTTGGACATGTGCACCTTAACTTAGGCCAAAATCCTAAGTTGATTCTGGCTAATTCAAAAAGTTACCTTGATCTTGGCCTTGGTCTGACATCAGATATTGTGTACATCAACTAATGCAAAATTCAGAAGTTGAGGGTGGCTATGAAAGAGGAACTCAAAAGAAACAAGGGTATGAAAAGAGAAAAAGAAAAGATAGAAGAGGATGTGACTTTGTGAAAAACAAGAAAAAAGATGATAAATAAAAGTGCTGAAAATATAAAGAAAAATAAAGTGAAAGAAAAAGAAGAAAGTGAAAAATAAGAGCCACAAAATCAAAAGTCACATCCATGTTGAAAAGAGTCAAGGGAAAGAAAGTAAAATGAAAGGATGTCAAAAATAGGTTGAGAAAAGAGGTAAAAAGCCAATGTATTGTCAAGTAGGGTAGAAAGTCACTAAAAAGTATCCAAATTTATCAGACCTGACCTTATGCCTACGTTATAAGCTAAGAAAGTCCTATAGTGATCCTAGTAACTAGTTTGGAGAGTCTAAGCATTGAAAATAAGGGCAAGCCTATGATATTGAGAACTAACTGTACTTGAAGTCACTTCTGAGCGTGAGTGTTGAATGAATCCTAAAACTCAAAATTCATATCTTCTGTGTGAAAAGGATTTCGTATGAAGTGAGGGCACTAGTTACATTGTTGGAAAGTTGGTACCTTGGTGATTGTGAAAAGTTTATGTTGTGGTGTATATTGGTCGATCTTTGTCATATCTTGATCCGCATGAGTTAGCTTGTTGAGTCTAATAAAAATTTGATTTGCACTAAGAAGATAAAATGGGTTGAAATAGCCATGTGATTGCTGAGTTTGTATATCTGCTTCTAAACAAGTGTCGTTTAGAGTGTTAGTGTGTCGCTTGAGGACAAACGACATATTTAAGTTGAGGGTGTTGACATACCGTGAGTTTACGGTATTTTTGATACATTTCACTTAAGAGTTGTGTGTGTCTAGGGCCATTTTTTATCGGAAATAATGTCTTTGTGTCATGTTTGCAGGAAATAGGCTTGGACGCGATTTAGTGAGATGACAGTTGAAAAATCTACAGAAGTAGCTACCCACGAAGGGACCTACTGACCATAGATCCTATAACGGCCCGTCCACGGTAGGTGTAGATGGGAGCATCAGGGAAGTCTGACCAAGAGTGGAACCACGAAGAAACCTACGGACCGTAGGTTGACCTACAGGCCATCCTGCATGTCCGTAGAAGATGTTCAGAGAGTTGAAGTTCCAGTACCTGATTAAAATCCTAAGTGTGGAGCCACAGAAGAGGACCCACAGACTGTAGGTCAACCTACGGTCCATCATGCACGTCTGTCAGTGATGACCTGGGAGTTGAAGGTTCCAGCCTATGCATAAAAGTTCTAAGTGTTGACCAACGGAGGGGACCTACGGACCGTAGGTCGACCCACAGTCCGTAGGTTGAGTCGTCGATCAAAGCCGCGTCCAGGAAGTTTATTTTCTTATTTTTTTTCCTTTTTGTTTAGGACAGGTTTTTCTATAAATAGGGTATGTAAACCTCATTTTTGGGAGTTAGAAATTATTGATAACGTTTAGTTCTTGATATTTTCTTGGGAATTAACTTGTAAACTTTGGCATTTTGATTTCTGGATTTCGGTTTATATGATTTTTGCTTTGAAATTCAATTGGAGATTATAGGTGTCTTCTACTCAATACGTAAGTTCATGAATTATTTTTCTAAAAACATGAATTGTGTTCTTTCAACTATGGGTAGCTAAATCCACAACTAGGGTTGTGGGAACCATGAGAAATTATTAACGTATGAATAATAACTAAGTAATTCTTGAATAATATTGATGCATTTACTGGTAATTCTTTCGCTTAGAAGTCTTTTTAACAGTGGCCAACGTTAGAACTCTCCTTGTTTCTACTTGCCGGAACACGGAGGTAGTTAATAAGAAAAGAATTATTAATAGAGATTTAGTGTGATACTATCTAATAGTCTAATATCAATTGGGGTGAGGGTGAAAACTAATCCATACATTGATGTGATGTCTAATCTGAGGTAAAGGTAAGGGTTAGTAAATTATACACACGTAGCCGGACCAAGGTGTGGAGTTAAATTCCTTATTTTGAGGACCAATCACTTAGGGATACATATATTACCACTTTTGCATATAAACCACTAGGAAATAATTACTATTATTAGGATTACCGCGTTAAGACCTTATGGGGAACACATACACCCTAGTTTCTCTCTCTCATTGATAACAAAAAGGTTTGAATCCTGCTCACTTGTTACTCAAACAACAATCAATTATTTCTTTCACAAAAACCCCCCCTTTACTTACTTGTCTCAGAAATAAGTTGACTAAATGAATATAATAGTGAGTTAAGTTTAAGTCTAAACTATATTCCTAGTGGGATCGACGCCAACCTACAAGTTGGGTTCTTTATTTGACAACGATCGCTTATACTTCTTTAGAAAGGTGTAATTTGAGCGCATCAAGTTCCCATATAATCTTTTAAAGAAAATGAACTTCACTCTTACTCTTACTAAACTCAATGCTGAAGTCTTAAAACAAGTTTAGAAGCATTTGTAAAAGACTTTGGAAAAGACTCTAAGAACTCTCTAGAATTGGCTTTTAACTTTCCTTAAATTTGAATTTATGGATTTAAGGTTATGATTCATGTTGATGGATGATTTATAGATGTTTAGAAGTCATTTAGAATACTTAGAATTTATAGGAAGTATTAGTACACTTTAAAAGGACTCAGACGGGATAAACGACAAAAAATGGGTGAGGGCAGACGTCCCGGGCGCATTGCTGACGCGGGGAGCCAACCCTTTATGTTCAGATACACAAATATGGTGCACTACTGGGGGGAAGCCCCAGGCCTTTTGGCGCATCAAGGGCACATCGCTCCAGACCTCTTGGCGAATCGGGGGCGCGTCGTCTCAGCCTCTCCCTAGAACTTCTCGATGAATTTTCAACTTGTTTTCTAATCTTAATTCAATTTAATTCGATTCTTTTTCTCCATTTCTCTTTAGATTCAGATACCCAAAACATGTACACAAGCATGTAACTCAAAACAACTCTAGTAATTGACACAATCATCTCAAGAAACTCATCAGTTTTATCCCAATTCAAGAACGAAAGAAAATTCAAGAACACCAATCAAAAACATCAAACTTTCAACTTGTTAGGATAAATTCATGCTGAAATAAACATGTTTGTCACGTGGGTGAATGAACCCAATGCTATGTGAACTGACATACCTCTTTAGGGATCAACCCTTGGCGAAATCCGCATGAAACCTTCAAGAACTTGACAAAATCTTGACCTTTTCTCCTCTTGAATTCTTTTCTCTTAAACCCTAGCATGAAATTTGAGTGCCCAACTTAAAAGAAGCATATCTCCCTCATACGTGCCTGAAAAATAGTAAACTCAGTGAAGTTGGAAAGAGGATTTCAAGACCTTTCATTTGATATCTTATTGGCTACCTAACTCATCTTGTACTGAAAGTTATGGTCGTTTAAAGTTGATCCAAAACTCATACTTAACATACCTTTGCCAAGTGGCAGATTTTCATTCTATCCAAAAATGGTTCTTTCTAATGTTATATCTTTCAAATAGTGGGGTGTTACAGTACAAAGGGAAGAGGCCCCTCCCGAACCCTAGGTCGAGGTAGAGAAGAATGTGGAGATTGTGGTTGAAGAAGATACAAAACTTGAGAAGGATGCACAAGCTGGGACTGCAGGACTTCCCCCTTTGGATCTTACTATAGCTCAGAAGATTTTGACTTTTTTGAGTGGGTTGTTCGGCTCTGGAGCCATTCCCATGGTGAAAGCTTCTCAACTTCTAGTCATCCACCCCGTTGCTACTATAGTCCCTAAGATGGATGAAGTGTTGGGTGTTGATGCCTTCTTCTGTCCACTTTTAGGACCTGTGATGACTGGCACTGAGCATGAGATGCTGACCACGTTTTTTTAAGTTAAAGACGTCAGTGTTCAATGGTTCCAAAAATGAGGATGCCTAAGAGTTCATCCTAGAACGCTTTGAGAGATTTCAAAAGTTAGGCATTGTGCACCAGCATGTAGTTGAATTCATGACCTTTCACCTTAAATGTGAGGCTAAGCAGCGGCGTTCGATTGCTAGTCTTACCTTCACTTATCCAGGGTTCAGTTCAATGCCATGTTTTTTTAGAAGTATGTGCCTCAAACTTTGAGAGACCACAAGAAGAATAAGTTCAAGGATTTGTAGAAAGGTGGTATGACTGTGTCTACTTATGAGGCTATATTACATGCCTTGTGAAGATATGCTATGCAGGTGGTGACTACAAAACAAGAGAGGATCTATTTGTTTGTCAAGGGCTTGAATCCCGAGTTGCCGGTATTGTCTGTTCACACGACCTTTGAAGGTAAAATCTCTAATGAAGCGACAAACTATGTGAAGAAGGTATAAGGAGATTGACAGGATGGGCAGACCATGGCTTTGGCTAGGAAGCCCAAGAATACAGGTAACTTTAATGGCTCATATTCCAGAGGTTCAGGTAGGTCGAACAACTGAAATAATTGGAAAATGAAGAAGGGATCCTCCAGAAGCAAGAAGGCTCCTTAAACAACTATGGAACTCAACTAGATCAACAAAGCATTGATATACCGTGAGTTTACGGTATTTCTAATACATTTCACTTACAAGTTGTGTGTGTCTAGGGCCATTTTGTATTGGTTTTTATGTGTTTGTATCATATTTTGTAGGAAAGATGTTCAGGCGCAGAATTAAAGAGACAGCTGAAAGAAATGCAAAAAAGGGCATCTACGGAGATGATCTACGGAATGTAGGTCTATTGACTCTCCGTAGATGGTGGTTGTAGATCAGCAGCCAAGGCATGGAGGCAAATCTGGGAAATCTGACCAAGTGTGGAACCACGGTGCCCATTGACGGTCTGTAGATGGATCTACAGACCGTAGTGTTGATCCGTAGATTGATACTGCGAGGGTTCCAGTACCTGATTTTTAAGATTCTAAGTGTGGAGCTACGGAGGGGATTGACGGTCCGTACTGCTAGTCCGTCGTTAGCTTCAGAGAAGCTGATTTTTGGAAACTGAAATATTTTCCAAGTCCTGGATGACGGAAGGGACTTACGGACCATAGATCCATCGACGGTCCGTAAGTCAGTCTCGTGGAATGAAGATGCGTACCTGAAACAAACTTTCCTTAAATTGTTTCCCTTTTTATTTAGGATTTGTTTTCTATAAATAGGGCATGTAAACCTCGTTTTTGGGGGTTAGACATTATTATTCTAGTTTTATTTTGTGACTTGGGAGATAAAATTGGAAAACCTAACAATTATTGATTTCCTAAGTTCGTTTTGAAGATTGTGGTTTTGAAATTCAAGTTGAACTTCTGGGTTTAGTATTCTCGTTACGTAAGTTCATGATTTCTTCATCTAATATTATGAATTGTGTTCTTGCTGTTATGGGTAACTAAACTCCACAACTAGGGTTGTGGGAA